>OX465095.1:8128098-8283098 GCA_949987625.1 Chalcis sispes | reverse complement strand
TCTCACTGGCGCTGAGCAAATACGATTATATTTACATACGTATAGACACGAGAGATACACAGCAAAGGTTTATATAGGTATATGCGCGAGCAGATTAAGAGGCGTAAGCGAATATCGAGCCGTCAGTCCAGGTGCCATATCTGTACGTACACACGTATAGACGCGCGAAGGGGTCAACGTTCAGAGACTAGAGATAACCGACGATTCTAACGAGGAGTCACGAGGAGTTCCACAACGTTTTCACATATATCTATTTCGAAGCCGTTGTACCGTTCGTGTTATTGTTACGATTGTCGCACGTTTCACATTTGTTCACCATGATTTATTTTACTTATTGCGATTAGAGAAATTAGCACTGTGGGAGAGTAAGTGTTTCCAGATAAATGTTTCTCACGAATCTAGTCGATGTATTTTAAAAAGAAAAATGTACTATGGATTATTAATGCTTGTAAATGTTATATTTCTTTTAAGCGTGAAACTATATTTATACAATTGAATTTTTTATCGATAAAGAACTTATTTTTAGAATGAAATAATATGTAGCATAAAATATAGAAAATTTTGTATTTATTTCTACGATTAATTATTTAACTAATATAATGTATATACTATTGAATAATTTTAATACGCTGAGAATAAAAAGGAGTACGAAGAAAAAAACTTTTTCAACTTATAAATTTGTTTATTCTATTTGACATTTATAACGTTTAGACCCGAATAAACAGTACCCAAGTAACAATTCGATAAACTGCACAATTAAATTAATCCAATTAAATTTTAATTTATCTAAATTCAACATAATTAGTTTAAATTAATTATATATTAAATAAACGCCTAACGAATGCCGGATGAGTTTTCGTTTCCTTGGAAGGGATTCCCCCGATACCGGCGCACTTTGCCCGAATTGGATAGTCGCATACTTTCTTTTTATTGTTGAAATGGAGACCTTCTGGACAATTGAATACAATGGCTTGTCCGTTACTGCACGCGCAAAAACAACGGCAACGAATATTTGGTAACAGTACGGTATAATTCATTGGATCGACAATGGGACATTTTCCGATGCAAGTATCGGGATTTAGCCACGAAGGTGTTGTGATTTCTGCCGCGCCATTTGTTGTTGCTTCTTTTTGATCTTCCTCGTATACAGCTTCTCTTTTACGGATGCACTTAACATTTTCTTTTCTATCGCATTTCTTTGTTATTGAATTGAAGTACAAGTTGCCGGGACACTTCTGCAGTACTGGTTCTTCGTTTATGCATTTATAATAAATAGAACAATCTCTCTCGTGAGGAATTAAATGACCTTCCTTTGGGCAAAAAACTGATTTTTTCGTGGTGCTTATGGGGTTTTTGGAACTTGACGATGTTTCTGTCGATATAACAGTTGTCGGAAGCTGTGTAGTGCTTGGAATTTTGTCAACGCATTTTACGTTCCAGGGCCAATCGCAGATTTCATCTATTGGATTGAACTGAGTTCCTTTAGGGCATTCTTGTAAAATTTTTCGGCCGTGATCACATGTATAAAACAAAGAGCAATTCGTTTCATGAGCTATATGAACTGCTTCGCCGAAATTTTCTTTTGGGCATTTAGTAGGAATAGGCTTGGGAGTAGTTTTATCAGCTGAAATGATGCAATTGAAAAAATATAAAATTTTTAAAATATACTTTCAAAATTTATAGCAGATAAGAATAATAGAATATTGAATTAGACTCATGACATAAATATTCTTACCTTCTGTAGTCGCAGTTAATCTTTGAATACTACTTGGTGGATTAGGTTTAGACGCGGAAGATTGCAGACGCAAAATTGCTTCTGGAGGTATATCACTTAAACTGTATGATATACTGAGTAGAAGAATCAAATAAGTTGTAAAAGCTGAAAGAATGCATGCTTTAAATAGTAAGTCGAAATATTTATTTTACATACATAAAACATTGATCTTAAATTCAAAAACAGGAAGTTAAATGCATTATTGTTTTACTTACTTTTCATGATGAGTTCCGGTATATGTTATTGGAACACGAATCGAAATATTGATCAAACAGAGAACTGACAAAAAGTTACAAAAATCAGCCTTTTATAAAGGTAGTCCTCTTATCAAGCGATTATTTTTATCAATGATATGAAAATGCATTTTGTCATACATAATTAAGTGCAATTTGATTATCCAATATCTTTAAAAAGGGAGTATATATGTATCTCAAAATTTTCGTAGACGATGTATTAAGAAATGTAATTTATAAACTTGAGATTAAGTATACTTAATTGGAGTTAGATCCCGGAAACAAATGAAACGAAACTATTTTATGCTTTCAAAGTATGTGGACTATAAAAATTTATTTCATTAAAACTTCAAAATTCATAAAAAAATTTTACAATGTTTGTTACGATATACTGTTTTATGAGAGTTTAATTAATTTTGAATTATTTTTTAATATCATATATTTAATACCACCAGCACACGGTAAAGTTTAACTAGATCGATTAATTTTTAAAAATTGAATAGAAACTATTAATATGTTGTAACGATAATTAATTCTTAGCGGCCGAAGGCCTCGCTAGTGAGACAAAAGACTTGTGTCATAAAGCATTAAAAAAAATGCTATGGGCCGTTAAGAGTTTATAATACTACGATTACTACGAAACCTTGAAAATTCTACTTTAATATTTTTTTATAAAATTGTCATATTTAGAAAATATAACTGTTTTATGTTTTTATTATCTTTTTTATACAAAAAAAAAAAAGAAAAGTTTTTTTTTATAAAAATTTCCTTAACGTAATAAATCGTTTTATTATCGAGTAACTATTATTTTCAAAAATTAGTCTAAAAAAATTTTAACGGCAATAAGAAATTAGCACAATAATTTTTTTTCGTAAAAATTAAACGATAAAATCCAATCCTACAAGTCCCGATCGGTACGAATAAGCATGGCGAACAACTGTTGCAGTTACTAGTCTACACGATTATCGTTAGCGCTGCCGCTAGCAGCAACGGTAGCGCTGGATCTCACGATGGTTCCTTACGTACTTTGACCCCTTACCAAGCCTCGAGAAGGATGAGTTGGTGTATCGAGTCTTTCAAACTAAACTAGGAACGATTGTCACGTTGCTATTCAAGTTTCGTTGCTTCTAAATATTTCTTCTTTTTTTCTTTTTTTTTTTATATATTCTTAAATTATAGACAAATTATATTAAAAATAGAAAGAAATAAAATATTAAAATTATGAAAATTTTTTTTTTTTAAATTATTAATCATTCGTTATGGGTATACTAAAAATAAATTCATAAGAAAAACTTAAACATTTGAATGTATCATACAATCGTATAATTATTTCAAATTCAGTTATTCTATTAAAAAAGCAATAGGAAATAATATACATAGGAACATGCCGACAGTTAATATACCTTTTATATTCATTCACTTAAAATTTACCGTAAACAACAATATAAAGCTACGAAGGAAAAAAAAGTCATAATGTTGACGACGTCTTCGATAAATTTATTTCGTCATAAAAGCCGGCGGAGACCTTTCTACAATTTCCCACGAATTTTCCATCTTCCTCCCCTTACTGAAAACATTTTCAGTACCGGCTTCTCTCTCTCTCTATTTCCTTTTTTTTTCATTTTCTTTCACGTTCATCTTTCTTCCTCTCAAAGAGTAAACCGAGCGCGCTTTCAAACGCCGAGGAGACTCTTTAAAGCGTCTCGACTTCTAATGCCACGCGCCGTTCCGAGAAGCGGCAAAAAGCCGCTCGAATACATGAATGCGTTATGCGCGCGCGACACGCTTGAAGAAGCGAGTAACCGAGAACGAGAAAGAAAGAGAGAGAGAGAGAGAGAGAGAGAGAAAGAGAGAGACGGAGGAGAGGTAGGTGCACTTTTGTTGTTTTCTCTCTTTCTCTCTTTCGCTACTTTGTCGTCGGCGGTAAATCGAGAAAGCGCCGTTGCCCCTTTGCCGGAATTATTCTTCTTTTCGTCCGTGTCTTAATGGAACGATCGTTTGCACAAATAAGCGACGAGACATAACTGGTGGCTACATGTGTGTAAGCGATCAAAAGCACCAGCCGGTGCGCGAAAATTTGAAAATTGCGAAAATCGACGACGATTATTGCGAAATTGTCTCTCTCGGATAATACGAGCTCGAGCGTATTGAAGGATGTTGAACTTTTGCGCTAGTTTTTGGTAAACAATGTGTGATTGTTCATTTGTGCGATATACGCGGAGATGCCCTCGGGATCCGGTGAGGATTTTTTCATCTCGTGTTTGCGCAGACACTTGAGTACTCTATATATACCATTGTTCGAGTCGCAAGATGATTCATAACTGAAGCTCTATTTGATATCTAACGTAATTGGTGAATATAAGAGGAGTTTTATTGCATTTGACTTTTTATACTCGATTGTTTTAATTATATTCTTTAGCGTTTTTTCATTAACGAGGTAGTTACAATTTTTTATAATAAACAGAATCAAATTTGATTCGATTAAATTTGAGAACAAAAAATAATTTTAATTTCTTCCACGCAGCAATTAATTAAAGGACTCGTAGTTTAAAAATACTTAATATCGTTTCCGACATGTATGTTACAGCAAGTTCACGTCTAAAAAAAATATGCTATTGATCTACTAATTCTTATCATTAGCCGGTTACATCAGTCGCTCGAAAAAAAACTACGGTTCGGTAAGTAAAACTACTTAATCTTTTAAAATATCTAGATGAAACAATTGCACAAAAAACATCTAACTACGAAGTAAAAACAAGATAAAATTAAAGCCATCGCGATATCGATCTAACAAAACTTTTGCCCGATTTTCAGAGACAAAATTACCTATGCTCAAACATCTGTGTATTTAAAAGCGACTCGCATATCCAGCCCAGGTTTACGTTATTTGAAAATCGATCTAATTTATCTGGATCATGAAAAAGTTCTGAAATGTAAAGCGACGGTACGTAAAGATTAAAGAAAATAAAAGACGTCGACATTGAACAAAGTTTAAAATAAATCAACGTGTGTCAAAAGTTTCTCTCGTTTCAATCATAGGATTAATTAAATTTCAAAATTCATTAGCCCTACGAAAATATTTATCAAAAATTTATTTAATTTCAGTCTATTTTATCGAATTTAATTAAACTCTTTTAATCTTCTTTTAATTCGATTATCATGTTACGAAAAAAAAAAAAAAAAAAAAAAAAAAAAAAAAAAAAAAAAAAAGGAATTCTTAAACCTTTCATTTACATTAGCATTGTAATGGCTTTTAATAACAAAAATCCGCAATAAATAAACGTCGAGAGACGAATAAAACTATAAAAGTCGACTCTCTCGGGCTATATATATATATATATATATATACATATATACGTATGTATACGATAATAGCGCATAAACGATAATATACGATAGGATCAAAGCGGGGCATAAATGCACTTATAATCGGGTTTTTCGCGCAGTTCTCACGGATCCGCGAAAAAGATTACGAGACACGCCAACGACAATGCCGAGACAGCCGCGGCATAGAGGCAGCGACTTAGGCGCGCGCACCAAAGTGGATCGGAATCGGCCGCGGGGAGAAAACTAGAACGAAGCATGGCTAAGAGACCCACAAACACAATGACAATGCAACGCGCTCGCGTTGAGCGATGTACTCTCTACAATGTCTCAGCTGTTTACTAATACATGAATACGCGTACTCTGTATAAGCGCCGTATATAACGTGACTTTGTAAGACACTTTCGGAATTTTATAATGATTTTGTGAGAAATATGATTGGTTTTGATTTGATTTCGACTAATAAAAATTATTTCCACTCGTAGATTTCTTTTCTCATAGATTTGTTGTCTTTCTTTTTTCTTTTATTTTTTTTATTTATTTATTATTTTTTTTTTTTTTCATTTTCTCGTTCTCATTTCAATTATATTATTTTTAAAACGCGAATGTTTGATCTTGATAAAACGTAATTTATATTTCACTTCATTTATTGTGCGGAATTGTGCTAACAAAAAAATGAAATATTAATCATAAACGGTGATTTAGTACTTATTAAGGCAAATTTATATCGAGCTAGGTTTTTTTAATAATGATTAAAAAGATTTAAGACAAACCTTTATCAGATATTTAACGATAAAAATGACGCTTAAGAATACAATGCTTAATGAAATTTAAATTTACTAGAATAATGTTTGTTATTATAATTTACTATTGTAGATAATTTTACCATTACAAATCTATTGTTTTTATTATCTAGTACATAATAAAAGAATTTTTATTATCTAGTACACATAATAAAAGATACTAAATTTATTAAAGTTTATTTAACACAAATTTTTTACATTTTTTTGTTATCAAAAGTTGATATCGTTTTCATTAATCGCACGTTTCAATATATACTTTCAGTTTCGATGCGGTATTTTTTATGAGCCAATAATTATTGTCACATAAAATTAAAGAAAAAGCTACGTAAGCTTTTAAATTTAAAATCAATCAACTTTTCTGACACGCTATTAAGAAAAAATAATCATCCATTATCGATTATCGAAGTGACTTTCCAATATTATAATCACGCGTTCGCGCTCATACTTTTTCAACAGAAAAAAAAAAGGTCAATAACCATCAAGAATGAAAAACTTGAACAAATGAAAGAATAACAAAAGTACAAAATAAAGGATGAAATCACTTTTACACAAATACGTCATCGTAAAACGTATATACGAGTATATCTACGCGTATTACGCAGACGTACAATTTAAGGAAATCGACAATGATACGCACCTCCCCAAGGAACAAGACGAGACGAGAAAAAGAGAGCAAAGCTTACTTGCGCTCGGCTTACGGTACTCGAGGATAAGCGCGAGGGTCTTCTGGGGAATCGCGAAGACGCACCCACGGGAGTCTTTAGAGGAAAACCGGTTCAACTTGCTATACGGAGATAAATTTTTCTCTGGATGTCGAGCGAGTTTACGGATGAGATGCACATAGAACGAACTTGACGTATGGGAGAATGATTTTTAGAATGTAAACATTGGAGGATTTTTGTGATTCTTTGATTGTTTGCGTTTTATAGTTGAAACGAAGAAAGCTGGAAAATTTATGCCTTTCATTTAATAGAAATATTTTTGTTCGATGTTAGAAATTTCAATTGTGATAATAATGTGCACATATTACATTTAAAATATAAAAGCCAAATCTTGCATTAAATGAAAATCTTCTTACTCGCCACTATTCAATTCCTATCTATTTTTTCTTTCTACTCTGAAATATTCATTCACAATCCTCTCATCTCTCTTATTCAATCCGCTTAAGTTTGTTCTCCCCGAATCGCCTTAGTTTTTTTCCCCGGTAGGTTTTCCATTTTCCCCGTTGTGAACTGGTAAGTATGTTGTGAGCGACTCGCCGGATTCTCGAAAACGATACTTACACGTGTACCGGAAGCCGGGAGAATTATCGCACACATGCGCAGTGAATATTCACTTCCTTGATGACGATAGTATATAAAGAATGTGGAATTTTTTTTTTTTTTTTTTTTTTTTTTTTTTTTAATGTACGTTTACGATAAAATTGGATACGCATTAGGTTTGGCTTTTGTCTTGGTGTTTTTTCAAACGTATAATTGCAAATTTAGAATGCTATTATTAAACTTTTTTTAACTGCGAATAAGGTGAGACTTGATTTGTAATTTTTTTAAAATTATTCATTAGTTTCATTAAAGCGAGCGCGCGACAACATTTCTATGAATTCTATCAACATCGCCAATTGAGAGCAAGCGATATATCAGCTGTTCTCATGTGTCCGACTTCGTAGAGAGAAAAAGACATGTAGTCGGAAACGAGTTCACTCTCACCTTATGGCAATTTGTAACGTTCGTCGAAAGACGTTTTCGCTCGAGAGCATTAAGACGACAATATGCAAGAATTTAACGTTCATTATCGTGCGTCAAATTCTCCTCGTTAGATTGCTACTTTCGTTAATTTCACTTTTTTTCCAATCGAACACGGGAATTGATCTCATTTTTTTTCTCGTTTGATTTGCTGACTCTAGGCGATAGATGCTTCATGGATAATCGTAAAAAGGTTTCGAGTGCTCTTAATATAATAAATTAACATTATATTATCGTACGAGAATAAATTAAGTGGACGATGTTATCGGTGTTAAATTAATTATCATCTTACGATGGACATCGTTTTACTAATTTAAAATTACGCTATCTTGACATTAAAAAAAAAAAAAAAAAACAAGAAAAGAAAAAAGAAATGTATTTACAGTCTTAAAAAAATTTTAAATTATTAAAAGAGGAATTTAAAGATATACATCATACGTTTTAATCGTAAAATCTTATGAGTTATTCACTTTCAAGGCATCAGCCACACGATCCAATAAAAAAATTAAAAAAAAATTGCAAAAGATACATATCTATCGAAGAAAACAATTCAATCGGGACTCGTTCGAAACCCGGACTAATCGACACTTTACGTAAGAGCCGATCTTCATCGCGATATGAAAAAAAACCTTCGCTACGTGAGACCCGAGAGCTCACGAATTTCGCAATAATTCGCGTAAATCATCGGTTTTCGAGCGATATCGCATAGATTAATACCCAGTGTGTGTAACTCCGTCGAAGATTCGCGGTATACGAAGTGGTCGCACGGTGAAAGCAACGTAGCGTTAAGAATACGGCCGAGCGCGTCGCCTAATTAAATCGTCCGGAGGGAGTAGAAAAAGTAAGACGAAACGCTTCGCTTCTTTTTCTTCTTCTTAGATGCAATTAGTCCAAGCGTATCGGGCTACGTTACTCGAAACGCGGATGCGAGGAGCATTGCACTTTGGTTGCGTTGGTGAATAATGTAAATTTTTAACTCGCTTGCTTCTGTTTCGTTTCTATTTGTCGCTATTATTGTTTATTAATTTTCTTTATCGTCAATTAGAACTAAATTATTTTCTTCATTAATACTATAAATTCTCGTTGAAAAACAAAGCGCCAACTTTAAAATTCTCGATTCCTCGATCCTCGAAAGTAATCCCATAAGCAACCACAACAATCTCTTCTTTCCCAACTCAAATGTTTTTTTTTTCCAACATTCACGAGCAAAGCTTACTATCGCCTTCCGGACTCGTGGCGCGTGACAACGCGAGGGCGCCACGGCGCTCCTCCGAACATAGAATATGCAAAGCCTCGACTTTGTTATTCTCTTCTTTTTTCTTTCCTCGTAGCATAAAAATTCCGTCTAATGTCCGTCGAGCCGAGCGAGAAGATCGCCGACAACTAAGGCAAGTAAGAATATGGTAACGACCGGAGTGAAACTAAAAATTTGCTGCTGCTGTTTGCTGCTTTCTTTCTTTTCCATTTTCTTTTGATATCTTATATAAAAAAGTAAATAATTGTGCGTTACTAAATAGAATTTAGTTTAAGTAAATTTATAATTCAAAATATGAGGAAAAGGATGAACATTCTTGGGACTTTTTTAATAAATTTTGTTCGTTCACTTTTTAAATGTATTTTCGATTTGATATTAATTCTAAACGAAAATTAATCAAAAATTATAAACAGTAACTAAAGAAAATTACAAAGCTTTCATACGAGATAAGTTTCGTTTAGAATAATCTAGTTCCTAAATAGGAATTTTTTTCATTTGAAAATTAAGCACAGACATCGTATAACATGAGAAATATCCCCGATAGCTCGAGTCGAGCCATTCTTTCTCTATGAATTCAGTTATGCACGAAGAAAACGAAAGACGAAAAGGAGGGGAAAAGAGGAGGAGGAGAAGAATGAAGAGGATAGCCGATCGATACATATTCATGGCTGAATCCTATTTGCTGGGAACCACGCGAATGGCATCGTCTCATCACGTTAGCCCGTTTCCCATTCGGTGCATCCTCCTTTTCTTATTTTTCCTCTTTCTTCTTCCTTTATTCTTATGTGCTACCGCGCCGCGTGCCGCGGCTCTTGTCGCTTCGCTTAAAGAGTTAACAACTTTCGAGACGATTTAAGACGTTTATTTATTGCATTCCGACAATGAGAATTAATAATATATACGAGCGCTCGGTGTCTCTATATACGCCTCACTCTCTCTCTCTCTCTCATTTTATATTTTCCGCCTAGTGTATTTTCAATGAATATGAAAATGGTCTTTGCCGTTGTCGTCGTCATCGTTGTCGCAGTTGTGTTGTGTGCTTTGCCGATGCTCGTGAATGTGCAATGTTCTTTAAATCTGATATTACTTTCTTTTCAGACATTTTCATTCGACGATTATTATTATATTTTTATACAATAATAACTGTATTTCATGAAAAATAATTATTTAGCCGATAATTAAGCAATTATATTGCCTTTAAAAATAAATGAATTTGATAACTCTGTTATGGGTCTTTGAAATTCTTTTTCACTTTATTCCAAAATGTTTGTTTTTACAATTTTGATAAATAATTGTATTGTTATTTTTTTACATCGCAAAATTAAAAATTACCAATGCGACAACTCAAGTTCAATTAAGGGTAAACAAGATAAACGAGTAAAATAAATAGGCGCAAATTGAAAATTTGTCTCGAAAAAAAATCGAAACCGTCAATTAATTAAAGCCATTGAGCGAGAAAACGAGAGAGCGAGAGAGAAAAAGAAAGAGAGGAGAGAGCATCGCATCGTACGCGGAGTCCCGGAGAATCGATCGTAAACGTACAATTACTTATACGATAGTCTCTCGCGCAAGCGAGAGTACGAGAGCCAACGTGTGGGAAGATAAACGCGCGGGATTAAAGGTGTTTAAGAGTGGTAGTCGATCCATTGTCGACAATTGTTCAATTTGTCGATGAGGAAAGAAAGCGTAATGACCGACACTTGCACTCGCTTCGTTACCAATACTAAATTAAGTGACTTGTATCGAGAATATATTACTATTTGAAATTCAGTTGTTCTCTAAAATTAGCATTTTTAGAAACATCTATTATCCATAATTAGCTGTCTTTTTTAAAGACAATCGTTTTTGTATTGATGCGTTTTTTAAGAGTCAAAAAAAACAAAAACAAAATAATTAATTTTAATTCCTATAAAAATTATCAAGGACATTAACAGAATTTATATTAAAAATAAAAATATTATATTGCGCGTAAAATTAAATATATGTGATGTAAACAAATTTTAAATAAAATTATACTAAACGAAGTATTTATTTCAATTAAGTTTTCAGTATGAACATACGCCTTAATGCTTATACCATTTAAAAAAACTATCGTTCAAGATTCTGCAGAAATTGTAATATAGTACAAAAGCTCCTAAACGCATAATTTAAAAAGTAATTGAAATACGTAGAAAACGTGAAAAAATTTCTAATCAATATTGCTCGATAAACGCAATTATATACAGATAAAACATCTGAAATAATATTCGTTGCTATGGTAATTTAAAATAATGGTCAAGAACGCTGTATTAAAAAACTCTTAACACTTGCGGTTGATTCGTAAAAGCTTCATAAGCATATGAATAACGCGCAAAGGATTGAAAAGAACTGTTAAAGAAGACTTACATTAACGGTTCGCGTGTGCGTGTCATGAGAATTTTAGCGGAATGAACTCACCTGAAAAAGAGAAAAAAAATAACGTTGATTTGAATATATTAAATTAAAAATTTAAGAAAAAATTTATTAAGGTATCGAATTTAAAAAGTGTATTTTAATTTGAAAATCTTTATATATTATTCTCGTAATTGTTATAATTACAATTTCAATCGAAATTAAAGCAACAAACTTTGCAAATTTCTCTTTAAAATTGGATGTCAGAAAAGTTAAAGAAATTTTTACACAATCCTATATACGAGTACATAGAGTTAATTAAAATAGCCAAAGTCTCTTTGAAGCAAATTTTTTCATTTCGCGTGTCACGAAACAAATAAAGGACCCACGGAAAGGTAAAAGGACGGAATTTACGTCTTATTCAGAAATAAATCAGCCTTTCCCGTAAAAGATCAAAGCCCTGTTGTCCTTGATCGATCGTTTACTCTTTGCAAATGAAAAAAGGAGGAAGAAAAGAGAAGTGCGAACGAAATATTGGAGGGAAAGAGAAATTGACAGCGAGTTTAAAAGCAATTATTTTTATCAATGAAAAATGTTAAATGTGTTTATGTAAGTGAGTAAAAATAACGAACGAATAAAATTTAAATATTATTTAATGTTATAAACCAAAAATGTTTTATTACAGATTTTACTAGCTCTGAAAATACTATTTTTGTAATCAATAATATATTATTATATCTGGCAAATGAAATTAAACCTTTCAGCAAACGATTACGGAAAGCCAATCTAATAGTATCAATTTGAAAACAAGGTTTAATAGCACAAAAATAGTCAAGATACGAAGCAAAAAAAATGAAAGGAAAATGTAAGCAACAGCAGCGGCAGTAAATGACGACCGAGTGTGAGTCAGGAAGAAGACGAAGACGAAGAAGAAGAAGAAGAAGAACCGATCTGACAAGCTGTTCTCTCTCTCTCTTTCTTTCTTTCTTTCTGACTTCTTAAAGTGCATCGCTTTTACGCTCCTAATTCCGCATTTACGTCGATGCCGTTGTCCCTCGTCCCGGCGACACTTGGCCTTTTAAGGTACTCAACCCTGCTACAAACGAGATATTCCACTTAAGTTTGATTAGTTTTCTACAATGCTTTGCTTCTCGTTATTTTATTGGGAAAAAATTTTTTTTAAAGATTGAGAACTTTCTTTAACATTTTTTATTTTTCATTTTATCGCGCGGGTTTTTAAACATTTCTTAAAGCAATAAAGTTTAATATTTATGGTTTTGTTTTGAAGCGTTAAAACTTAAAACATGATAAAGTATTTTCGGCTATAACAGGTATAAAATTGCACATGTAACTGTTAGTATTTTATGAATTAAGAAAAAGGCTCGTACGCTTTCAACCAAATTAACGACTTTGATAGAATATTTAAATAGACATATTTTTCCACCTATCAACCGATAATTCATTTTTTTATGAAAAATAATACTTATGTTGAATATATTAACGATGATTTATTATATATAATATACGAAAAAGAATAATTTCACAAATAGAACGAGATATTTCTCGAGACGTTATTAATGTTTTTCGAGTCGTGCGCAATAACGCTCTGATGGTGTTTGTGCACTTAGCAAATACGAGAATAACATTGTCTTTCACGATCTTGGCAGCAGATAAATTAGAAGAGCGGACTACTGTTAAGACTCGAAATCATACGTATACGTCTTTGAGCTACGACTGTTATGAAAACTATGTGTTAACTTGAATGATGCAACGTTATTTTCTAATTTCTTGATATCTTGGCCTTTTTGATAATGTAAAATATTAATGTTTATAGCAGCTAAGTAAATGCTTGTTAGAAGTTAACGATAAGGACGGTTTGTTTTTCAATAGATTAATATTAAACACAAATTTTGTTAGTTGGAAGAATTTTTTAGATTTAAAAAAAAATAATTTTACTATTGAAAATTAAAATATAAATATTTAAAATGTGCAAAGCTACTTGTAGATTACATAAATCATACACGTTACATATTTTTCGACAATTAATACCAATAAAATTTATCTTCAAATAATATAAAAAATAAAACAGAAGCAATAACAACAACCAAGTTTCTAACCCGGAAACAATCGCTCCCAACCGTTTCCGCTTTTTAGCCGAGAGCGTCAATCGTTGCAGCTAAAGTTAATAAATTTGCACGCGTGGCTTTCGAGCACTTGGTCTTGAGGACAGTGCACTCGCGAGACGGTTTTGCACGCGCGCTTGATATCACACCCGATAGCAAGAGAAAGAGAGAGAGAGAGAGAGGGAGAGAGAATGAAACGCGCTCCTCTCTCCTTTTCCAGAATTTTCGTTCGTTTATCGCGCATTCGAATCGCACGATCGATTCTACAACGATGATTCCCTTGCTTGCTTCATTTTTTTTTTTACTTTAAAATAATATTCGTTAGTTTAAAAAAAAAAAAATTGTTGAATTTTTCATCATCGTATAAAATTTTTAAATACTATTAGAAATGCTAAATTAAACGTATGCATAATAAACACATAAGCTTTTTAGGTCGAATTTAAGTCTTACCGTGAACTTAGCAGAATTCGCGGTCTTGTTACTCATGCAATAAAAATTCAATTTACGTCTTATCGGCTTATTTACTTTTGATACGCGAGACAATAAATCATGCTCGTACATGCTTGTAAAGATTAAGTTGTATCAATAATTATTTTAGTTACGATTCGATCTGTTAAGGAAACAAATTATGTGCTCGAATTTATATCGACTTTCAAACGTGTTCTATTATGTAGATCTATTGATTATTGTAGATTCAAGCTCATTCAACTTGCATATCTCATAAGGCCGAACAATAGTCGACTCGTAAAAATTATTTTTATCATTTCGGTACTTCATACTCGATAAAATATACAAATTGAAATAAAATTTTTTTTAAATTATTGTTGTAAACAAAATTATTAAAAAGACGCTTTTAACAATATGAAATTTTTATATGCGCATTGTCTTTTTTAACTTTTCTGATTCGATAAAAGTCTGCGTGCCTACACACATCCATAAAAAAAAAAAGAAAATAAAAAATCACTGTACAAGTCAGCAGTTGAAGAAGAAAAAATAAAAAAAAAGTCATCTCGTGTTTCTTCGCATTGCGCAAAACGTAAAAACGCGTATAAACGTTTATCTCCTTCCGGCTTTCGCGCATTTCGCAAAAAGGAGAACATTAAGAATAAAAACGAAAAGATGAAAATAATAAAAGCGAGCACCCACGAAGGGATGCCCACCTACGCGCGAGAGAAAAAGGCGATGTGTAAGCGACAGGATCTCGTCTTATCGATGTAGGCTAATAGTAAGCAGCGACCAACTTTTAATATAGGAGTAGATATAGGTATACGTACACGGAAATATTCGGTCGAAGATATAACAATTGAAGGATTAAATTTGAGTAAAAAATTTGCGAAAAAGGAGATGAACGATTCGGTTTATTCTTCCAACTCTTTTGTCTCGAATATTTAATTAGATTTGAATTAATCGTTATAAAAGTACCGTAAAACGTATGAAACAGATTGATTATTACCAAAATCGTGTAATGTACTAACTATTAAGATCAAATTTCGCTCAAGCGTTTTTAAAGTTAAAGTATTTTTAAATGTTGTAATACCGTGTATTGATGCATTATTTTAGAAGTACAATACGTTAATAAAAAACGATTAATTTAAAATTCCTACTTCTTATACTTCTGTAATACTTTGTTTATCGAGGTATAACCATAAACGATTACACTTGATGAGCAAATAATTACTCAACAATAATATAATCACAATTAAATGGTTATAAAGTTCCGGCATAAACTTGATTTATTTTAATGCCATAGGATAGGATTAATTAAATCGTAAATATAAGATATTGATTTTACAATGTATAATTATTTTTTGTTGGCAAAGTTGTATTAAGTGAACGACTCCGAATCGAAAATTATTTGTTTTTACTTCTTTTTTATCATTAAAACTCATAACCTTTAACAACTTGGCATTCTTAAATTTATGGGTCATTAAATTCTTGTTAAAAATAACGATATGTAACAGAAAAAGGAGATAATTCACAAATCTTCGGGCTATAGTCTCGCTAGAAGTGTTTTATTACATGCGCAACGTGCATAAGTGATAACACATTTGAAATAAATTTCACTGTGAGTAAAGGGTTGCCATGGGTTGTAAAAAAGTTTGTGCTTGCAGACATATTTATAAGGATCTTAAGTTGCTACATTTACACTAATTTATGTCATAACAGTAGAACGATAATGCGAAAAAATAAAAATGCAATGTAAATTTATTTAAAATTACAATTTTATATAAACAATAAATTTTTTACATTAATTTAACTTCCGCAACGCGCAAGCTTAAAATTCGTGGCATGTTTAATATTACCGTAATAATTAATAACTGCACTTCGTAATCGCAACAATAAAATACATTTTTCGTATCAAAAAGTGTCCGATTTCATAACGGTTATATTTTTAAGACACTTTCCAGCTAACATCAACCTCGCGCTTTATTCGAGAAACAAAATATCGGTTACAATTTACAACGAATGTGGAACGTTTCAAAAACCTTACCGCGCGCAAACTCACACGAATAAGTTTTATTATCCAAAGCTCCGAATATTTTTTGCCATTCACGGCATCTCGACCAACATCTTACCAAGCATCGTCGATCCGTGGCGATATATAAAACCCGTTGATTTTTCAACGGCACGTGTGCGCGCGCGAGCGCGAAATAGCCAATGCCGAACGCCATACGTGTACATACGCGTTTGAGAAATATTCAGAGCTACAATACCGCAACGGCGACGAGGAGACAAAGCGAATAACTCGCTCGCGTGCGCGCGCATTTTCTACGCGTCGCGCGTTCATTACGCGATTTAAAGGGTGAAGAACTCACCGCGTCGCTTTTAACGATCCGGATATGAGCGAAGCCGGTACGGCAGTAGCATCCCTTCCTCTTAAACTCTTCGCATGCATAAAGACGATTATTGTTTCGCACCTGCGATAAACAACTATGCCTTTTCTCTCCCCACTCCCCTCCACCCCCTTCTCTCTCTCTCACTCTGTCTCTTTCTCTAGGGCAACTCTTTGTTTTCCTTCGCTTCTTTGTCCCGGTCGCGGAATCTTGTATTTAGTCTCTTGGGGTGTCTTGCATTCTTTGCTACTATTTCTTGGCGACTATATTTGCTAACGACCGTCTGTATGCTTAATAGATGTCGTACGTTTTACGGAGCTAAAATAATTTTGTGCCTTGTGGTTAAAATTATTTGAAATAATCGCTAAAAAAATATGTTCTTTTTCAAATCTACACCTAAAGTTAAAAATTTATTTACACGTATTAATTTACTCCTTTTTCCAACTCGTTGATTCTTCGTCTCAGTTTTCGTTCTCCAGCGTCGAATAAAATTCGAGCAGCCAAACGACACCGATAATGCGTGCAAACGTAACAGCAGTTGTTAACAACTCAAACCCGACTGAAGCATACGCAACTTTAGCGAGGTTTTGTCGATTTACGATGGCCCTATCCCGTAAAAATTTCAAAGCCGGACAGGATTGCATCGTCGCGAACACTTTTTCGGTGATATAGTTCGGATCATTAAGCCTCCGTCGATCGTAAAAATTCTTCGGGAAGATGCGCGCGCGCGTGCACGTGCGTGCGTGAAATTATACCACGAGAGAGAGAGAGAGAGAGAGAGAGAGATTGTACACGAGAGCGCACCTTGCGTGAGAAATAAATTTTGTAATTTTTGGCTCGACGATGGTCGTGGTAATATGAAAGCTCAGCGAGCGAATGGTTACTTAAGAGGATGTTGAAGCTACGTAAATCAATTTTGAATTATGGATCTGCGCTTAAGGAGTGCAATTTTTTGAGGAAGATTTTTCGGTGTATACTTGGAGATGAAAATTTTTTTAAATGCCAAGGATTATTTTAAATTATTTGCTTTCGTAAATATAATGTTCGAAGGAATTTTCGACTCGATAAAATTATTTTTAAGAATGCAAGAAAATACTTTAAAGCTAAATCCAAATAAATGTTTACTTTAGAGCTCATAAAATGAATTTAAAAATATTCTTGTAATTTAATTACATAATTTTTTCAATAAAATTCATTTATTTATTTTTATATATGTTACGATGTGTAAAAATATTTTTGTTTTCGATTGACTGCTATTTTTTTACTGTATAAATATTTTTAATGTTGTATTTAAAAATGGCTAATTTTTTTTTATAAGTCCTTTAACAACTTCATTAGTTTCATGGGTCAAAATAGTACAAAAACTTATTTATAGCGTAAAAAAATTAAAATATATAAATTCAAATTTATTTGTCAATAGTTAAACATATCAGTCCCTTGAAAAATAACCGAATCCGATCCTTTTATTACCCAAGAAAACTAATTGCGTTCAACAAACAATATCGAATACTCGAGCGCCAGACACTTCAGATCGATCGAACAACTTTAAACGTCGGATCAAAATAGATAACATTATTAACCATCGGTTATACTGCATCCATCGACTAGTTAAACCCGACAAAAATTCAATTACATACGTTTACCGTGTCGATCGTCATAAATCATTCGTTCATTTTTATCTCACACACCATCTCGGCAACAATTATTTGATACGCCGATACTACTCGCAAGAGGCGCTTTTAAAAAGTATATACATAGAAATAGCGGGCGAGAAAACACCGCGTTTTATTTACAACGTTCGACGTTATTTTATGTATGTATGTTTCTCTCTCTCTCTCTCTCTCTCTCTCTTTCTCTCTTTCACTCTTTGCGTTTTACGAAAGGGCGCGTTTAAATTGCGACTGATCAAAAAGCGCGTTATGTTTCTCCCTCGAAATTATCGCCTCGAGGTTCGCACGTACACATATACACGTAACGTTTACACAAGAAGCAAGGTATGTAGGTTTTTGTCGGCGATGGCTGCCTTTACGGCGCGAAGGTTTTATCGCGTCGAAAACGCTGTAAATTGGTTCGTTTTAATGGCCGAGCCTCTCGTTCGCGGCTGCCGCGACGCTTCGAACAATTTACCGATCGTTCTTATATATCGAAAACGACAAGCGGTGCCCTCAACCGAGACAACAAACCGTGACTACCATTTTCCTTCGTACCATACTTTTGCTCTCTTCCTTTCCTTCTCGCTTGGACAGCAGTCTCGGGGTAATTTTTACCCGCGCTTGATTTTACAACCGTATTCGCGCTCGATTTCTCTGTGCTAATGAGCCATCATCTATTCGGCATCTACTCGTCTTGTATTTTGATGCACGGATGGAAAACTCGCCAAGAATTATATCTTCTTCGGCACTGCTGTGCTGAAAATTACAAGCTATCGATGATGATCGTGATGAGTTGCTTGTCGGAAGAATTTTTTTGCATAAGCCACGAAATAGAAAGTAAAGATAGTCGGGGCTTATTTCTAACAATATTTGAACTCTGAAACTGTTTAATAAATCGTATACGATTTATTGATACTCGTATATGTGAATAAAATAATTATTGTACAGTAATGAAAAATCGTCATGTAATTCTTTGAACTTTGCATAGTTTATTTGCAAAATAAGAAAATAGATTGAAATTAGTTTCGAATTAATTTTCTTAATAGAATAAATAGCTTACTTTTCTATATGAAAGAAATATAAAAAAAAAAAAAAAAAAAAAAAATTGAAAAAAATTTCATTCTTCTATTTTTAAATAAAAGAATTAATTTAACAAGAAATTAATTTAATCAAGTCTTATACTAATTGCTTTATTAACCGTCGAAAAAAAAAAAACATAAATCAATAAAAGCAAATGGAACAATAGCGTTCGAATGCATTAACGCGCGACATGCGCAAAACCAAAAAAAGCCGAGGAGACAAAATCACTTTATCGAATACAAATCTGCGTGCACGCTACAGCCGTATCCAAGCCGTACAGTCATTGTTAGTAGCGGCATCGGTAAACACAGAAGACACCAAAAGCCGCATTAGCATTTTTCGTTGTGCACGCCAGTGAAAGTAGTAGCCGCGCACGCGTGCACACGAGGGCACACCGTGTGCCGGCATGATTCTAATGACGCTTAGAAGACACGGGAGTACCGAGAGGAAAGGACAGATAAAGAGAGAGAGAGAGAGAGAGAAAGAGAGAGAGAAAGACAGAGCTTTCTTACAAAGGCTTCTAGTTTCCTTGGCACGGACGACGTAGCGACATCGCGTTTACAAGCGGCATACTGGTGAATACAAGAAGAAAAAAAAATGGAAAATGTAAAGAGAAGTTTTAAGAAGAGAGAGATAGAACGAGATAGAAATGCAAGCGACAGCCGGATAAATAGTCGAAATCGAGAGAGCCGATGATATGTATGCATAAGTCGACTTCGGTTATTTTTGACTTACGAATATGCAAGCGTAACTCTTTTACAGATGCAGTCTAGTCGCATTCCTCGATGTACTTTAATTTTAATTTATTTTTTTATTTGGCAATAAGCCATTTAAAAGAATTTGCGTTTGTTTTTAATCAATTTTTATTAGCATGAATAACAAAAAAGTATTCGTGACGATAAGTTTATTGAGGGTAATTAACTTACATATATCAGTAAGAATAAAATTAATTAAAATAGATAAAAATATAATTAAATAAAAGCATTTTGAGTGCTGTGTATAGAAAGTATTCATTAAATTAGATTTGCTTCTGTTATTGATAATTATTGATTACATAGAATCTAGTGTATAATTAGTACTCGATAAATGGAAAATTAGAAAACATTAATTATGACAGAAATGTCTAGACTGATAAGCTAACTTTATAAAATCATCAGCTGATATGATTAAGAATTTAAAAAAAAATCTATTAATATAAATATGATCAATCCCTGATAGAAATCGAATCTATTTTATTAGTATAAACTAGCCATTTTACTAGATACTTTGCCATAAACTCGCTATTAAATTTAGGCATTTTCTGGCCTCAAATTTAACGCTTTTTTCACTGGGTTTTTTTGGCATTAATGGACTCTAAAATATTATATAATTTTAGGGCATTTTTTAAGGTAATAAGCTGCTTATCAAAAGAAAATAAATGTATAAATTTATAAAAAAAGGATTAGAAAATAGCTAAGAATATCGAATTTTAAATCTTAATCTTTTCATAAATAAAATATGACGTGAAAACTCGAATCCTTGGCTGCTTTTCCCACTTATTTATAATACAAATCTCAAGGTTCATGTCAAATTTTCGGCATTAATATTAGTATTGGATAATTTTTATTTTATTAATATCATAATATTTTATAGTCATTTTATAGCTATTTAAGTTAGAATATATTTACTAGAATCAAATTCTAGCCGTTAATTGACTTTTTATTGCTTACTATATATTATGACTAATACAACAAGCTACAAATTGGTTTGAAGACCATTTTTAATATTTGAGTTTCTACCAGGGATGTTAAAATTTAAATACATTAATTTTAAGATTGGTTTCTGCCTACTCATTTATGGAAAAGCTGAAATTATAAATATGTAACATTTTTTTTATTGCCTATAAGAAAATTTATGTTAAATCAATATTTTGCAATATACTTTTTATATTTAGATTTAAAAATTTATAATCGTTTCTTACACAAAGGATATACGAATAAATTAAAGGTTCGACCGCATTGAAAACTAACGATTTACTTAAGCACGTAAAGAATCCAAGAGATAGATAAAAGAGAGAGAAAGATAATTTCCAAAACACAAGATGTCTCTTTTTTGCTTATACGAATAGTTTTTTCTTACAAAGGAAAAAAAAATCAATAACGACAAAGGTGACGACGACGAATGAAAGAAAATCTGTGCACCTTGAAAGAGAGACGGTGAGAGTGATAGTACGGAAGAAAAAGAGATAGGCAAACATACAAAGAGAAAGAGAAGGGAATAAAGAGAGAAAGAAAAGGGCCAACAAGGGCATCTCGAACCACCGCAAGTGTTCCCTCTCGTGCACGCGTTTGCGCATGTGTTCCTACCCTGATATGTGCTCAAGTACATGTGTGCGGGTCTATGTGTGCGTGCGCGCGCGCGTGTGTGTGTGTGTGTGCGTGTGTGTGTGTGCAAACACCCAGAGAATTATGTCCTTATTGTATGTTAATCGGATTCTCGTGTGTGCAGCTTCTCTCTCTCTCTCTCTCTCTCTCTCTCTTTCTCTTAAAAATAGCACGCGATTCTCTTCTCTACGATCTTTCCCTGTTTCCCTCTATCTACCTTCTATTTTCTTTCTCGCTTATATTTTCACTGCTTTTCATTCCCTTCTTCTTTATCTTTAGGCTGCGCTTCTGCCGGCGCTCACCGCTCCTGCTGCTACTGTTGTTGGTGCTGATGCTTTTGTTATTTAGGGTCCCACGAGATTTCGCGGTTCTTCTTGCGAGGTAATCATAAAGCCAAAGTTTTCCTTCTACGTAGCTTTGAAAATATTTGATCTGTCAAAATGATGTATGGTTTTCGAGCGAAAAAATTTTTTTTACCACTAGCTTTATTTATTACTGCCTACAATTTTTTACATTTTATTAGCTTTATTTAAAAAAATTCAATCGAATTTTCACATATATTAATAAACATGTTTTTTCAAAACTATTATAAGTCTATATTTTTTATCTAACAAAATACGTACGACTTCCAATTGAAAGCAATCAAAAAAATGTAACGTGCTAACATTGCATCAAGTTTTCCGAGTATATTTTGCATACTATAATTGCGCAAGAAAATTTTCGACGTTAAGCTTCGAAGAACGGTGTATTGAAGAATCGTTCTCAAATACGAATCCTTTGTTATGACAAAAGTACGCGAACAAGAATTATTATGCTACTAACGCTATCATTTATCCATGCGTTTATGATTTGTTAACCTCTCATTGATCGTTATAAATTTTTTAATTTCAACGCGTCATTCGATACTTTTCAAACTAAGGCTTAGAACGAGTCTACTAAATAATCGCGAGTAAGATGAATGAAAGTTTTCACGAAAGTATTTCAAATAAATGAATCATTTTCCCATCATGATTTATTTCCATTTCAACTTAAATACATCTGAGATGAAAAATAATCGTTCATAAACTATTATCTGCGTACAAATCTCTATCATTAAATTCCGTTTCTATTATACACTTCACAAATATTGCTCACGTCGAAATGTTTCAAAAGAAAGAAAAGAAAAAAAATAATCTTCCCACAAGGTCACCCGTACGGCGATAGCATAATTCTCTTTTAAAAGCCTCGCTTACTCTAATTCACTCGTATGTCGCCATATTGTACGAATATTATAAACGAAAAAACGCGTAAAACTCGATAACATCCGAGCAATTTGTGAACCGTAACGCCGTGGCCGATTCGATAGCGAGTCAATGGCATCCCACTGCTAGACGTCTGTACGATAACAATGAAAAAAAAAAAAAAAACGCGGTTGGCTTTTGGTTTTGTTCAAGCGGCGCCGGCGCTATCTTCCCTTTTCTTTCCTTCTTGGATCTAATTGAGCCGATAATTAGTTTCCCTTTGTGCTGCCGAAGTGTTAAACGATAGGGTTCGTAGCACTTGGATCGAAGAGTCAAATCGGATGTTTGCCAGCGCGATAATGTACGGAATTAAATGGCATTGCGCGCATCTCGATGCGACGTTTGAAGAAGAGAAAAAGAGACGGAATTTATTCTGAGAAAGCTTTGAATATGCAATTGTTTAATTGCACGGCTTGGTTTTGTACATGTGCTTTATTTTCGTTGTTGTATAAAAGTTGGTTAAAGTATTTTAATTAGTAGATTTTTTGACGAGGAGTTGATTTAAATTAGCAACCGTTTCGTAATAGACAATAGCTGCTCGGTTATCTAATAGTAGTTTTAATGCGTCTATCGTCGATCGAGATGAACGACATATTTTCTATGATGTTATCAATGAATATCGGTTGAACAAATGGTTGTTGAATATTGATTATCATTAATTAAATAACGTATTGTTTATTTTTATAAAGATGTGTTTGCGTTACTTCTCATTCTATCATACCTATTACGCAATAAATTAAAGTGGTAAGTAAATAAAAATATAAAGATGTCTACGTTTTCAAAATAAAAGTTACAATTTTCTTAAAATATGAATTTCGAGTTTGTAAATATTTATTAGTTCTAATAAAGTAAATAGTAACGGTTTAGGTGTAAAAGACAAAATCTATTTAGTGTAACGAAAAAGATAACTATGAATGATAGTTGTCATTATGTATTAATTCACAAGATTAATACCTTTAAATACTCGCATATTTATTAATTCATAAATGACAAAAAAAAATAAATAAATAAATAATTATAAGCGTGGCTCCTCTTAATGCATACAAAAATAATTTTAAAGCGAAATTAATATTTTTAAAATTAATTTAATTTAATAAACGTAAAAATATTAATGAAAAATAATTATTATGCAAATTAGTTATACCAAGCAGCTCGATAGTATTTATTCGAGCAATGGATATAATTATAGTTCCACGCCCAACTATTAATGTAAACATTACAGCGTAACATCAAATGCGCACGGATATTTTAAAACGTTCGTTCCGTTGATTCAAAAATTAATTTGCCGTTCTTACAAAATAAAAATATTAAAAACAACATTGATTATAGTTGTTTTTTTTTTCATTTAACTAGATTATATGAATAAAAATTTTGATAACAATGTTAGTGCTATTTTTTTTTTTTTCATCCATCAATATTTATAACTTTTAATTATCATAATTCTTTTGTACACTAAATGCATAAAATTTAATTGCAGTATGTCCCTCGAGCAAATATAAAAATATATGTCGAATAGTAGCAAACAATCGACACTTGTTCGCCGAGTTTTTAATCGACTAATAACAAAGCAAAGATGCCTTTAATGGAAACGTACATGTGTTGCAAACTTGCCAAAGTCATTATCGTTAAAGCGGCAAAAGTAATAAAAAAAAAAAAAAAAAAAAAAAAAAAAAAGTAAGTGAGAGAGAGAGAGAGAGAGAGAGAGAGAGAGAGAAATAGATAGAATACAAGAAATCACAAATATCGCAATAACAAACTCGAGTACACGTCTCGATTCGGAGAACCGGTCGGCTTCCATAAATCGCTCCACAGAAACACGACGACGAAAAATTAAAGAAACTATTTCGCGACACGATGATATAGAAGAGGGAAATTCTCCAGATACGCCTTGATTGCTTCATTAAAAATTCTTATGTTCTTAATAAAATGATTTTCTATAAAGTTCGATTAACTTTTTTCATTTAAATCGCGCAGTTAAAAATAATTCAGAGTATCAAGAGTTAATTCGTCTAAGAATATCTGCTTATTAACTGCTATTATGTCATTAAGACTGAGGTATATTTGAAATCGTTTCTTTGTCTTTTAGTTTTTACTTGAATTAAATAACCAGATTAATCATTTTATTCAATTATTGTCGAGAGGACAAAAAGTACGCTTAAACTAAAGGTCTAAATAACGGAAAAATCATTAATTTGATAATTCGAAATCTGTTAATATAGGATTCGTTGGAAAATTTCTTTTAACAATAACGTCTAAGCTTTTAGCTTCGGCTTTCGCACGAAGTTTATCGACGTTCATAAACAACGAATAAGAAAAATTAACATAAAATTAACAAAAACTCGTTGTCATATTCACAAAACAATTAACTTCTCCATGTAAGACATTCGATTTCATATGTGCAAATTATGCAAATAAATAACCCACGACACACGACCGATCAGGCTAGCAAAACCAAACTCCTTGAGCGAGCAAGCGCCGAGGGAAGCGATAAAAGTCGGCGGCGATCGCGTGTTTTTCCAGGAAAAGCTCTCTCTATCTCTCGCTCGCGCTGTTGCATAATGAAGAAAAGCGCGCGGGCCGCGCCGGCGCCGAGTGCGAGAAACCGGCCCCTTAGGAACGTCGTCGCACGCTGCACACAACGCCGCGGATAGCCTGGCCGCGATACCTGTCCATCTACGTCACCGCGTAAGCTGGACTACTCTTACGTCGCGCGTTAGCGGTCACGTCTCGTTTCCTTTCTTTCTTTCTTTCTTTCTTTCTTTCTTTCTTTCTCTATTTTTTCTTTTCTCTTTCTTTCTTTCTTTCAACGGGGCTATTGCCGCGCGATGTCAATGGCTCGCAAGTTCGAGATTTTTCTTGGAGTTTTATTTTCATCGCTGGTTATTTTTCCTTCGTTCCTGTATATTTTTTTCCCTTTTTTTTTTTTTTTTTTGTAAATGATTGTTAACGCTTCGAAGGGAATTGTTATGGTTTTAAGAAAAGAAAAAAAAAAAAAAAAAAATATATACGAGATTGGATATACACGATAAGCAAAAATTATTATTATTCTAAATTACTATCGGGACGAAAACAATTTTGATCGTAAAGTGAGATTTTCGGTACCGACATCCTCCGAATGAGAAAATAAGCAGCTGTCATGAATTTTAATTTTGAAACTGCAGCACGGAACGTATATTAGAAAATTATACTGTTATTATGTGTTTTAAATAAGTATAATTGAATCAGCGCATTTTCTAATTATTTTATCTCTTTTTATGTGACCAAGTATTACACAACACACCGCAATCAATTAATATTTTATAAATATAAATATATTTAAATTTTTAATTATTCTTTATAAATAGAAACACGCTTTACCCGTTTAACTCTACTACTTTTATTGCTGTGGGAATTTCATTTTTTTTTAACGTTACGTTCAAAGTTATAAATAGCACAATACGTTAACTAACATCTGATAAATAAAATGTACAGTTATTTGTGATATGGTGTAAAAAGAAAAAAAAATTAATATTTCTTTTAATATATGCACAAATAAATGAACATGATATATATATATATATATATATATATATATATATATATATATATATATCGTGTATAAACTTACGTTACGTTGTAGATTAAGAAAAAGTAATCATCGTTGTAACTCACCTGCAACACGAAGAAAAAAAATTCTAATTAATTCACGGCATGAAATAGAAATCGAACAGTTTTTTTTTAAACTTATTTTGAAATATTATTTCAAATAAATTTGTATAAATTAATAATTAAGAAGTTGCAATTATTCCAAAAATTTTTTATTTTATTATAGAATGCATGTATTATTTTATTGTCTAAGCAAAAAAAAAAACAAAAACAAAAACAAATTTACTTTTCAAATGTTATATGATTGAAAGGTTTCAAAATAAACCTTTTAAAAATCACTTGTTCTATACTGAAATAGTTAAATTTATAAACTGTTAATATCCAGGCCCTATAGGAAACAAAAATAAAAGGACGAATTCATTGTAACCAAAACAAGAGCATTGGTAAGTCGCGAAGCTAACCATTTCCCGCACTCGTCGACCACCGCATTGAAAAGAAGGAGAATGAACGTTTCGTCGAAAAACTCAACCCAATCAGCGACCGATTCATGCCGCAATGCCGGCCCGCGCAACGCACACAAGATAAAGAAGAGAACGCGTGTTCGCTGCCCCGAAGCAATTAGCCCGTGGCCGTTACGAATAATTATTTCTTCTTCTCCCACTCTCCCTAACTCTCTCTCTCTCTCTCTCTCTCTCTCTCTCTCTCTCTTCTATTTTCTCTATCTCTTTTCTTTACTCCTCGACTCTTCCGCGTTTAGCGATGCAGTCGCGTGCGCCGAGACCATTTCCAGCGTCGCGCGTCGCTGACTTTTTTTCCACTCTTTCTCTCTCTCTCCTTCTCTCTCTATCTCTATCTCTTTCTCTCTCCCTCTCTTGCCGTCGCACAGAGTTTTCTTTTTCGTTTTCTTTTGCTTTTTTTTTTGTACACGGAGTCTTTGAGAGTGCATGATGCCGCGAGACTAAAAACGCACTCGCGTTCGTTTAACCGGGATGCATTTTCTTTTTATGTTTACTTTCTTTTATTTTTATTGTTATACGCGAAACGATGTATTGGAAAAGGAAGGAGAAGGAGAAGGAGGAGGAGACGTAAGAAGTTTATGTAAATGGAGTCCGCGCGTTTTATGGATTATTAGACTATGAACTGAATTGCGAAATTGATTGTTATTGATTTTAGGCTTTCTCTTTATGATGCAGGTGCGTGTTTTCTTTCTCCCTTTTTTTTTTTTTTTTAATATAGTTGTTTAAGAAAATCTAAGAAGATTTGTGCATAAATTATTTAACGTGAGACATTTATTGCAACGATTTATTTTTAATGTAAAAAACGTAAATAAATTTGAACGTTAAATATTTATAATATTTATTATTTTTTATCTTTTTATTGTACTTTTATAAACTATTTTTAACAGGCTGAAAGTATCGTCAGTGGTCATAAAAGAAAAAAAACAATGAACTTAAGAAATATATAATATTCATAAGCTTGTTAAATTTTAAATTGTGTTTATTATAACAAAAAATAAAATAATTTAATTAGAATAATTTCTTCATTTTTTATTTCACAAATTGTTTTCATTATTCCAAAAGAAAAAAACATTAAACTAATAATTATTTTTAAAACAAAATAAAAGAATAAAAAGTTATTCCAAAAGAAAAAAACATTAAACTAATAATTATTTTTAAAACAAAATAAAAGAATAAAAAGTTTGCAAAACTTCAATTCATGCGATGTAGTTGTACTCCATAATCTACTGCCCCAATTTTCACAAAGACGCCTCTAAATAACCCCAAGCAAATCTTCAAATAATTTCGCTCCACGCAAATGAAAACAAAAAACAAAACAAAACAACAACAAAAAAAAAAAAAAAAAAAAAAAGAAGGAGGAGGAGGCAAAAGAAAAAAACAAATTCCATAGGATTCCAAAGCAAAGCTCAAAGAGCTCGCGGTTTAAAGCCCATAAAGAAGAACCGAAATTCCAATTTAAACCCACGGGCTGCATAAATCATGCGGTCGGGTGCATCGCGCCGTCGTCGCGCGGGCGCCGCTGACCCAAAAATAATTCTTGCATAAGCGCCGGTGCATCGTGGCGTCGTCGCGTGCGTTCGGGCACTTACGGACACGCGGATATATAATCGGGACCGAGCCGAAAGGAATCTCAAGCCAAGTCGAGTCGAGAGGAGTATAGCACACGCTGCCGGGGTCGATTAGTTCACGAAAGAGAACTTCCTTTATATACATACGAGTAGATATTCTTACGTACGCTTACAGACGTGTGTATGTGCGCATCTTTTTTTTTTTTTTTTTTGTTCTTTTTTTCTTACTTCATTGCGCGGGTATATTTATTTATAGGAGGCCGGTTATATTAGATCGCGAATGCATAAGCCGAGAAAGAGAGAGGATAAGCGTATGTTCGGAGGTTTCGCGCGCGCGCGCGCGCGCGGACGCGAACTGTGAATTGAATCATCGTCCGATTAAGATTTCCGGATTACGCTTGCAAGCGACGCGCTTGAGGACGATGACGCGAAAGAGTTTTATGACTCGCGCTATAACGCCGGTTCGACGAACGAGTTATTGATTGTCTATTGTACTATATATACGCTTGATCTAGTTTTTAATGCATGCGAATGCGATTTCGTCGCACGATTTTATATACGACGGAGAATTCGATTAAATATTACGTGAAATGAGAATTTGCGAAAGGAAATTTATTTTTAATGGTTAATGCCGAATAAATTGCTAGTTGACTTTATTTTGTCGATTAAAATTTAAAACTTTTATCGGTTAATATTTCTATGAAAGACGGTGGCAAAATGCGAAAAATTTAATGTAATCACTTTGATTCGATTACATTTTTACTTAAACTGTCTTTATACTTGAAAATCATCATACTTTGCATTTACATTTATTTTTATTGAATGCGGTTTTAATCATAAAATTATAAGCGCGACACTGTTTCAAATAGGCACGAATTCTAAATTAATCTCTAAGCAACACAAATACATTTAGATGATTGAAATTCAGTCGGAAGAAAAAAACTTTATAATAATGAAAGACGATAAGGTGGAAATAATCCAAGATAACATTGATAAAATCACAATCGCGGTTGTATACGGCAGAGCGGCACGCGAGTCAATGAGAAAGCAGATGGACGCCGCGCAAATTCGTAAATTCGGGAACAGATACGCGTATGCGGGAGATGATGTCAGTCATGGGAATACTAATTTCCTCGGGAGCGTCCGGTCTGCAAACTAATGTAAATTAATATTAACAGACTAACACATCGGATAAACGAACCTTATGTTGAATAAATTGAAGAGTTAGGGGAGATCGAGAAAGCGTTTTTAATATGTTTTATATTTTAATTGTAAATTCGAATAGCATATGACAGCTTGTTTCGCTGTATTTTAGAACTCGAAAATTATATCAAGATCATAAAAATTTGTTATAATAAAACATAAAGTAAATAAACTCAAGTTTTATAGCAAGCGTAAACAAATTTTTCGTTACGTTTAAATACAACTTTTTAAACATATCAATTTATTCGATAGCAAACCAAAAGCGTCATCGTACAAATATTTAACGATCGCGTATATCAACATATATATTTCAGTAAAATGACCAACGGACGTCGCGTTACTCTCCCGCATGTGTGCAATAAGTTCGACGACGTGCATTGGTTAACAATTCGATGCAGCAAAGCCTTTTAGGTTAATCGAGCGCACGTGTGATCCTTTACAGCGGAATATACATACGTATATATAAATATCTACATGATAACGCTTCTACTCGTACGGACTGAACTTATGCACGGAAAACGCCTTTTAACGAGTAAGCATGTCTTCGATTATGCAATAGCTCGATTTTTTATTCCAGTTTTTTTTTTGGATTTTCATTTTCTTTTTTTTCTTTTTTTTTTTTTTTTATTTTTTTTTATTTATCTCTTTTTTACCTTGTTCTCCAATGTTGATGGTTATATTTGCGAGCAAAGTTATGTAATGAGATACGAACGTGTACAAATTAACCTCCGGCGCATAAACTTTTTGAATAGTACTTGATACTATATTTATTCAGTAAATTATCTTAATATTGATTAGTTTAGTTATATAAAACAGTAATATAAATATTAAAACATCGAATGTTTAAAATTATATGGTAATTTTAAAACATTGAATAAAGGATTTTTTTTTTAACTTAATGACTTAAAACTTTCATTCTTAAGTATCGACTTTTTTATTGTAATATATTGAAAAAAAAAAAAAAAAAAAAAAAAAGATAACAATGATGTTAGTTATGTAATCGGAGAAACTGCTTAATAGTAATTTTTTTTATATTTCTCAGAAATATTCGTAACAAGTGATGCACATATATATAGATACATAACATAACTGGTAAGGTGAAACGGCGAATTAAATGAAAGCTCAACTTTTTACGATGTAGCGTGTCACGCTTATTCATGAAAACATACACGTACGTGATTTTAACGCGTAAACACTCAATTGAAAAAAAAAAAAACAATCACATTACAATGTGGAATCGTAAAAACGCCGATTTTTTTCTTTTCTTTTTATAATTTGTTAATCGTATGATCTTTGAAACGAAATACCTGTCATTACATTTATGCAATTTAGACAATTTCTTATAAATTAAGATATATTAATTTTACGATATTATATTTGTAATATTATGATCTAAAAAGTATTCATTCATTTTGGTAAACTGAATTACATGTGAAAAAAATGGGTCTAGAAAAAAAACGATTTTTTCAAAATGATGATAAATAACAAATAAAATCTTACTTTCTTTACATAAAAAACTTCACAATAAACATCTACACGTATACCCTTTAAGTCAGCATAATCTAATCCAGTAGCAAAGTAACAGAGAGAGAGAGAGAGAGAGAGAAGCGGCGACGGCAGAAAGAGGAAGAAAGGCGAGGGTGTATATCGAGTTACGCGGGAAGGAAACTTGCGATGTGCGCTATGCGCTTAAATAAAAGGTGTCGAGTTCGTTTCTTTCAAGGATACGTTTCTTCTTCCTTTTTGCAGCGGTCTTCGAATTATTTTCGCGACAAAGCAAAGAAGCGCACAACCATTTGTATATCTCTAATAGTGCGAAGGTCTGTATAATTTTATGTCCTGTATGGTTGAAGGACGGGTTTTTGGTTACTTTATGAATTATGATTCTCTTTTGCTTACTAATAATAAAGAAAATGATCGTTTAATGTATATTAAAACTTGATTATAATAAACAGATTATTAATTGAAAAATTTATTGCATCAAAGTTTTAATAAAAAATTATTTAAAAAGTAATAAATAAGAATAAAGTAAGCGCATCTGTTTGCCAAGTTTTCTATTGTTTTAATAATACAGTATTGATTTAATAGAACGAAAGAGTCACAACCATTTATTTGTTTTTATTAACAAAATAATCTTGATATTGCGTAAATTTTTATTTCTTGCGAATCACGGAGAAATGAGAAACTGAGAATTATGTTAACAGCTAATGCCTATTGCTTTACACAATCTTGTAATTATAGCTGTTTTAACATCATCTATATGTAAATTATAGTACAAGTCAAGCGATATTTTGTTTTAATCAATGCTACTTCCTTTAAGAAGCAATTAACATTTTTTTTAATGTAATTGCTTATTGTTTCGAACAAAAAAAAATATTATTATGATCGTTAATTATAACGTATCCTTATTTTTTTTTTTTCTTTTTTTTTCATGTATAAATACAGATATGGCATTGCAAGAAAAATATTTCAAAAAATTAATAAATTTAACTTTATTGCGTACTATTTGATTAAAATGCCAATTATATTTTGAAAAGATATTTAATGCATATTATTTGAAATATAAAATTTTAAAAAAAGATATTTAAAATATTATAAGCATAAATATACAGTTAGTTGTTTCTGTTCTGTTTCATTTGTAAATTTCATAAACTTATATTATTTTTTAAATTTGAAAAAGATATAACACTATAGTTTATAATATTATTCGCAATAGGACATCAACTCTTACCACAATCAACTACAACAATATAAAAAAAAAAAATAAATAAAATACATCTTTGTTTAAAGATAATAAGAAACGAAGCAGTTCTCGCTTGATTATTAAATTTTACGACTACCGATTTCCCTCGACTATAAGTATATATACCGAACGATGATGTTAATTTTCAACGATATTTGATTTATTTCAAGCTCCAATCTACATGAGATACAGCCACTTCTCGGAATCAAAATTGTAACGACTCATTAAAATAAGCGCAAGACTCGCAACTAGAGATACTGTGTTCCCGATATGTTTCGATTATTATTCGTATTTGAGGGAGTGAGATGATACGTCTCAGTACAGAGACATAGACTTTCCTTTCACATAATAAACGGTGAATAAACGGTTTATGTTGAGCGAAATTTTGAAATTTTATGAAAATTTTAATATTTAAGTGCGATGATTGAGATGTTTTACGGTGAGTAGAATTATTTTAGAGAATGTTTTCTTTGTTATAAAGAATTCTAATTTCAATAGCAGCGCCTTCATTAACAAATAATGAAATTAAGAAAAGAACGTCGAATAACAGAGAAAAGTTTAAACATTCATGCGTAATTAGCATTTATGCGTTATTCAAGAAAAAACTTAATACAAACATAACACATATCAACTCCACTATCGTCGAAATTAAATCAACAAAAATTGCAGCTAAGCTATACGCGCAGTGCGCGAAATATTATTCAAAGGTTCACGCGTGCACCGCTATCGACAATAACAGCAGCAGCAACAATTATTACTACCTCTCCGCCACGTTCAGTAGGTGTGCGAAACGCGCGAAATTGAGAATTGTGTGTATTACTGCGCGTATTGTTTGATTTATGCATTCTAGCAAAAGTGCCCCGTGTGCTTTTATTATTGCCGTTTGTTGGAGAGAAATATATATATATATATATATATATATATATATATATATATATATATATATATATATATAGAGGGGGGGGGGGGGGGTAACGAGAGGCAATAAAGTCGATTCGCGCTGTTTATCCTCCCACGAGAGAGAGAGAAAGAGAGAACATTGCGTACGCACAAACCAAACAATACCGGAAGCACGTGTCGTTGGAAAGGGAAAATTGAATGCTAAAACGAATAATGAGAAATTTATAATTGAGTTGGCTATTTTTCTTTCTCCTTTTCCTTTTGTTTTATAATTCTTCGTTTACTATGTGCACACGGAAATACGGTGCTGCACGGACGATAGTACAGCGAGTACCATAAAAATATTAGTTTTGATGAACTTTATTTTTACATTATTGGAAATTATCGCGTATTCTTTTGTAATTTTATAAAAATAAAAAAAAAAAAAAACTATAAGTAGAGATTTCATACGTATTATAAAATAAATTTTCTTACAATGTTTATAAAAGTACTTGTGACAAATTATTTTTTCTTTAAAAATTAATATTTTTTTTTCTGACAAACAATAATTAAAGATGAGGCAAATAAAGTAACGGTAAACGGAGCATGAAATTCAAGAAACGTCAGATTCATTCTCATGACCCATCCAATAAAAAGAATCTCGCAGAGCTAGATTTGGGGTCCCCTTTCGAAAAATTAATCACCCGAGCGATCCGAATAATTTCGGCAAACAAACGGCACACAGCGAAAACATAACGTATAAGGCAATAAAGAACGCCATTGTTCAGCGCGTACATCTACTCCGTGGATCAAACCACGCGGCAAACATTCGCGGCACGCGTACTATAGTCGCTTCGTAACGCACACGCGATCTCCCGTTAAGCCTGTGCGTTGCTTCGCGCGCAAAATCCTACCTTTCATCCTCCCTCCTCCCTCCCCCCTCCCCTCTTCCATTTTGTATCTATAGGTTACGTTATCCACGGTATAAGTAAAGAGCATTATACGCATATATATGCACGCGTCAGTATATGCGCGCGTGTACAAAAGTCCCGAGGCGAATCTGCGAGTGAAAAAAAGTCAGAGAAGAGAGAGAGAGAGAGAGAGAGAGACGATGATGACGGGGGCGCGTATACACTTGATGCACTGCGCACAATGCATAACGAGCATTGTCTTGCAGCTCCGCCCTTTCGATTTCAATGTATATGTACACACGCTCTCTCTCTCTCTCTCTTACTCTTTCGTCGTTGATTTCTGCTCTCTCTTCTTTCTCGCTGCTCTTGTAAGTGTAATCACCGTGCAAAGGTGGAGGAGAGATGAGCTGTGAGCGCATGGAAAAGGAGATCACCGGATGCTGGGAACTTTTTTACCGAGTAATTGTTACATATACATAATACGTGTGCGCTTGATCTCGTGGAGTTATTGCGGTGATTGATGGTAATAAACTTGAGAAGCGTGTATGAAAGACTTTGTGTTTATGTGGAGAGAAAATTTTGTATTCGATGATTGAATTTTTTAGTGAAAAATTAAACCTCGACAAAAGATAAGTTTATTTTTTAAGATAGTTTTATAAGAGTTTATTTCTTTTTTTCAAATTCTATTAAATTTCGTTGATTATTTTTTAAATTATTTTTTAACTGATAACAAAAAAAAAAAAAAAATTAAAAAGCTACCGATTGTTATTTTGTAATTGTTAGATATGTAATTGTCTATGTTTTCAATTAATAAATAAATCGAAACAATAACTTACAACTTTCGCATTAGCCTTTTTAAAAATACTCAAACATATCATGCAAGTTACATTTTACGCAACAGACACATGCCAAGAATCTAATTCTACTGACATTACAATACACAAACTCGATGACCGGTTATATTTGCTTTCCAAATCATCGCTTCCTCCCGGCACTGTATATTATTTCAGAAAAAAAAAAAAATAATAAATAAATAAATAAATAAAAAACGAAAAGAGTTTAGCTCCACAGAGAGCTGCATATTGTTCTGTTTGTTCAGATCCAAAAACAGTGACGTGAGAACACGTGTTCGCTGCGCCTCGTTTATTTTCCTTTTGAAAATTTTCGAGACTTTCCTTTTTCCGCGTCTCTGTCTCTCTCTCTCTCTCTCTGTCTCTCTCTCTCTGTCTCTCTCTCTCTCTTCTTCCCTCTTCATTGTCCGCGTCGAATGACGTAAGACGTTAAAAAACGATAATTATACCGAATTCGATGGTACTTGCGTACAACACTCGAACGAATAACGATTTTCAGTTGTTTCAGGAGTGGTTCTTTCATTATTTCTATTGTGTTTGAGAATGGGACGGCTTTTTACTCGATTTAATCGACTCGACGCATTTCGTTTTACCTACCGTTTTCGAGTGGAAATTTCAACGACTTAATTGAACGATTGTTGCTTGGTACTCGAATCAAACGTTGCCTATCCAACAATGTAATAATGATACAAAAACCAAACTAAATCACCGTAATTATCCTTTATTTATTTCATAAAGCAATATAATTATGCAAGTAATTGTTATGCAAAGCTTAATACGTACATCTATATTTTGCAATTTATGGATTTACTTGATTTGAAAAAGGTAATACATTATCGATAAATTAATTGATAATTCAATTCAACGATAAAATTGTAACCGACAGGATTGTACGAAAATTTTTCAAACCGTAAATAGAATCAATAATTTAATTATTCATCGTTAACAATGATAAAGCATAAAGCGATACAATAAGTATTTAAAACAATTACCAATAAGAACAAAGTACCGCATCGACGATTTAAATCAATTCTCTCTTGGGTATCCCGGAACCGAGTTCTCTCATCACGGACTCCCACTCGTATCGCCGACATAACCGAGCAAAGATCGAGCCATCTTATAAACCATCAATATCGTTGCGCACAGCAAGGTGCAATGTATATCTGGGTGCCTATATCGCCGGGTTGTTCGACACGATAACCTGCGCAAAATTGACAGACACGTCCGTTAAAAATAACCCGCCGAGTGAGTTCTCTCTCTCTCTCTCTCTCTCTCTCTCTCTCTTTCTCTCTCCTCTACTATCTCGGCGTTGAGCCTAGGATTGAGAGAAGAATCGAGCCCTTTCGTATATACATTAAGAGTAAAGCAGCCGGTTACGTATGGTTTTATGTGTATATCCGTGGGTTGTGTAGGTGTACAGAGAGCCGCCGCCGTTGCCGGTAAGGATGATATACGGATCGGTGGTGCCGATCGTGTAAGACACACGTACTCTACATCCACCACGCGTGTACGTATGGGCCGCGCAGGTGGGCCGCCCCGCGCGCGAGCGACTTGTATACCACGTCGCTTGCCTCTCGCAGTTTCAGTTCTACTCGTATATTTCTCTCTCACTCTCCTCTCTCTCTCTCTCTCTCTCTCTCTCTCTCTCTCTCTCTCTCTCTCTCTCTCTCTCTCTCTCTCTCTCTCTCTCTCTCTCTCTCTCTCTCTCTCTCTCTCTCTCTCTCTCTCTCTCTCTCTCTCTCTCTCTCTCTCTCTCTCTCTCTCTCTCTCTTTTCTCTCTCTCTCTCGCTCTCTCTCTCTCTCTCTATATTATGTACCGAGATGTGTTTGTCTGTACGAGCACCGAGGGCAATGATAATCGAGAGCAACGAGTTTTCGTTCGTTGTTTCTTTCATTTGGAGAAAAAACTTGAGCGCGTGTACGCTTGATTACGCGTGTTGTTGTAAATTTTTAACGATATCTTGCATTTGAGGGATTATTGATAATAAGATATATTTATTAATCGGCATAATTTTGTAAATCATTACTTGTAAATAATTCATTTTAATAACAACATGAAAGTGTTCATATTTTTAAAAAATTGAAACGTATCGTAAGTAACGTTCGCTACACAAAAAACCACTCGTTAAATTCCCATTCGACTCGACGGGTACACATCGGCTGCATACCCCTTGCGACCACCGGATGCAAATGCAACCAATACGTATATACGAGTACATGCGTCGACGTTGTAATTATTATGCGCGTAAACTCCGGCAACATTGTCGATGTAAATATACAGAGCCGTAGCCACGACCGATGACTTCATACGCGGGATTTGTACAACTGGGGAATGCGCGTCGACGCTTGCGAAACATGCATTTTGCGAGCCAATTACGATGGTTTAAAGCTTTTTATTTTTATTATTTTATTTTTTTTATTTTGTAGAGCGATAGATGCATTAGGATAATGCAATGATGTAAGTGCCGTCGAGTTGACTTTTTTTTTCTTTCTTATTTTAATATCACGCACGTTTAGTTTCTAGGTGAATTACATAATTTTTGTAATTATGTTACCCGCTTCTTATCATATCTATCACATATTATGCAAATTTCTCTTTGTGAATTCATTATGTTACATCGATAAATTTTCAAAGATAAGTCTTATAATACTTGTGCAAACGATAACTTAATGTTGATATGAAATGCGTAAAAAGTAAAACGTACCTTTTTTAATAGCTAATTATTATCGAATATACTTACTTGAGAAATATAATGAGAGAGAGAGAGAGAGAGAGAGAGAGAGTGAAAAAGAATAAGCACTATTCAGTCATTATTTGCACAAGTGAAATCTTAACGTATCCAAATACTGTCAATTTTTATGCAATAAATTGATTTTATATTCGCGTTACACACGATCGTCTTAGAAAAATCAAATACCGATGGTTCACATGTGTATTTTGTAAGCACAAAAGCAAAAAGTTAGACAATACATACTTAGTACATGGAATATGTCATCGCACGTCGTACAGTATTTAAAAGCTCATTAATTCCATATACGAGTAGTCGTCGTAACGCGGCGCGCGACCAAGTAACGCACAGCTCGAATCATGCGCGCGCTTGATGTATAAATTTTCAACGAACTCTATCTATCTCTCTCTGACTTAAAATGATATAATGTGCACGGCGAAGAAAAGCCACTTTCATTAGGCAGTGTCACGCGAGCGTTCATTATCATCGTTGAACTATTCTCTCTCTCTCTCTTTCTATCTCTTTCTCATTTTCTCAATCGATCGCAAACTTTTCGCGAGGGCATATACACAAACTCGAGAGTGTATACATTTGTACACGGGATGAGAGCGCCAAAAGCGATGGGTTAAGAATTCTTTTTTTTTTCTTTTATCGGCACACGTCGATGAGAAGAAACGCGCACGAGGTTCATTTGTGTTTAAAGTACGAGCCGAGCGTGCTCGGGTTTATGTAAAAATTAGCTTTATGCTTTGCTCGTGGTGCACTGTAAAAATTATTCTTTCACGACGAGCTCGATGACTTGTAATTACGAATTAATTTCTAATGTAGTACAATTATTGCAGATGTGATAGTTTAGTTGATTAAAAAATGACGCTGTTGTCACTTGAGCATTGAATATGACGATTAAAAAATTTCGCTTAATTAAAGCAATAAAAAAAAAAAAATTTTCCGTTGGTTAATAATGGAAATGGCGTTAAATAAAAGAATTCTTGGTTATTCTTTTTGTTCAACTTAAACCAGTTAAGCAAGAAAATAACTTACTGAAATATTTATCTTCAAACCTAAGCGAACAATCATCTATAAACAATACTATTTTAAATTTATGCATAATTTGAATGTTTCTCTGCAAAAAATTTCATAATTATATTGCATGCGATTATTAAAGTTATTAAAATATTTTTCCAATCTTATCTTTTGTATTCAGACTATGCTTATTTATAACTTTAAACGATTTTCAAAAAAGTTCATAGACCGAAATTAAAAAATCCTCGATTCACGATGCCGTTTGCAACCAAGCCATCTAGCTACATCGTAATTCAAAACTCTATATAAGACAGTAATAACATAATTATCACGGCAGCAAACAGCGCGTAAAATTACGTAAGGCGCATGTGTATACAGAAACGTTTTTTTTTTTTTTTTCTTTACTTATGCAGCTGAAAATGATTCATCGCAACGATCCAAAACAAAACGAAAAAAAACGTACGCGCGTGAAAGATCGTAAAGATAATAGAAGATCTGACGCAAAAATTTTCGGAGACATGTGTGCGAGAACGGCGCGCGATATAAAACGCATAGCACAACAATTCGAGCTACTTTCAATTCACTATTTTTCGACGCGTCGTCGCGAGGTTTTAGAATGTATCGACGATACTTTATTGGGATTGGATGTATTTTTGGGTGATACATTTTTTTTTTTTTTTTTTTTTCAATAAAGCGGGTGAGAGGTTTGACTTTCTGATGTAGTTTTTTCGATAAGTGCGCAAGTAGCTAAGTTATGCGCGTATAGAACTTTCGAAATGGCTTCAATGACTTCGCTGATTCGAGAGAGAATGTTTTTTCGAGAGCGCGTTAAATTTATGACTTAAGTTATTCGGTGTTTTGGCTATTTAATTGGAAATTTAAGAGTTCTCGAGACATTAAAATCGGTGTGAATGAAAAATAAACGATTCTTTAATTTGTACGAATAATATAAGTAAGTGATTTTTAATGATATTTCTAAAATAAAATTGTAAATTATGAAAATTATAGTAGATATTTCTTTTATATTGCGATAAAATCGTGAAAAATAAAGAAGGAGCAAATATTCAAAGCAAATAAATAGGTGATTATTATTAGTTTATCTCGCCAATATCGAGATTGTAAACAAAAGATATATTTTAAAGGTTAAAATATCCCTCCTATTTAAGCTATCGGAAATTATTAAATTTATCGAATAACTGATTCGGAAATTTTTTTAATCGCAAATATTTTCTTAAAAATTATATTTCATTCGTTGATAAAAAAAAAAAAAAAAATTCAAAAGTGATAGTTTGATTCGACGAAAACTTTGTTAACGACGAGTATATATTTTCCTTCGCTTCGTAATAAAAGCTAAAGGTTCATTTAAAATTTTTGCCTTTAAACAAACCTCGCTATCTTTAAGTATCTTTCAACAATTTGCCATTCGGTCGACTCGACTTCACACACCGAGTGAAAGAAAAAGAGAGAGAGAGAGAGAGAGAGAGAGAGAGAAGGAGGGAGAGAAAAAAGACCTTTTCATAAACACAAATCCCCTATCTTAAAATTAATCCAGCCTCGAGCGAAAAAGTGCGCAATGTAAGCAGATAATGCAACGAAATTTAAATGATAATTTTATCGGCGAATAACAATCTACGAGTCCGTAATATTTTCCTCGACGCCCGCGTAGCGCCTTTACTATACATCCGCGCGTGTAGACACGCATACACTCGTACAAACGAATATGGCACGACACGAGCGGCAATAAAAAGAGCCGCCGTTAAAATTCATTAAAGTAATCATATTACAATTTCTCCAATAACCTTCCGAACTTACGGCCGGACATAATACGCCGCGCATATGACGGCGTGCGTTTCTTTTTTTTCCTTATTTTCACCTGCTAGTCAACGATCGGCAACTCGATAAAAAGAAATAAAATCTCCGTCCGCTCGTACTCGTTGCTAATTTCTCACAAAATCTATCGCGAAAGTGCAATGGGCGAAAGTGCGAATAAAAAGAAAGAAAAAGTAAGAGAGCAATCGTACGCGCGACCGTGTCTCCGTTTCGAAAGACAAAACACATACACGGCGCCTTTCTCACGGCGGCCAAACTATCGCGTTGCTTCTGCTTCCGCAACATTATCCCCCTCGCCGATACGCGATACAAATACGCATGCGAATCTCGCGCAACACACCTGTTCCCCGCGAGAAAGGTTTTTTTTTGTTTTTTATGAGGGGAATACGATAGGGCTGCGATGCTGCGTCGTATACGTCTATGTTGGATATACCGATGCAGAGTTTTATTTACGCGTCGATCGACGATTGGATTTTCTCTCGCGCGGCACGCGTGGCTAAGTTACCCAAAAGGGGCTGCCGCGAGCTAGAGAGAAAGAGAGATTGCGTGACGTGTGTAAGGTGCGAGACGCGGGCTTAAATTTGTAAGTGAGAGATCGAAATGATATACCCGTATAGCTTTGTTATGTGATTTAGGATGTGATGTGTGTATGGTTTGATGTTAATAAGTAAATGTTTAAGATATATACGAATCGAGAATAAACCATTATTATTGATTATTAATTTAATAAGTACATTATGTAATTATAATTTTTTAAACTAATTTAAATTGAGATATAATGTTATTTAAGAGCCAAAAACAAATTACCCCGTTAAATCAATGACAACAATAATATCAATATTGTTCAGAGATCTTTCATTCTTCTTTTATTAAGTTAGTGATTGCGCGAAAAATATTCAAAATATGTCTGGTTGCTATGTAAATGATATGTAAGAAAGTAGAGCGAGCAATGATCTTTCGAGCAGCTCCTCATTAATTAAATCAATAATTCGTGAACATATTAATTGTTTTTCCTACGGATATAAAGCATTACATTTTCGAACCTTAATGTAACAACGCTCAAATGACAAATTCTACTTGTTCACGAGCACAATGACATTACGTACGTGTACGTATACGTTAGCGATTGCGTGCATCGTACGCGTAAAACGATCTTACGAGGCGCAAGAAAGGTGAAAATTCAAACCGGCGACTTATCGATTTCGCGGAACATTTAAATCGCCACGGCGCCTCAAGATAACGTTCCAAGGCGTCTTGCTACGAAGCCCAGGCATCGGTCGTATTTTTGGCTGTGCGCTTCGCTTTTAACGAAGCGAATATATATATGTATATATATATATATATGTCTGCTGCCGAAATGCAAGGAAGAGAAAGAGAGAGAAAAGAGGAAATTTATACCGAGAGAGAGAGAACGACGGTGAATGCATAAGCTATTTTAAGTGAGACTGCGTCATTGGGTTACTGTTTTACCCGTAATTGTGGCTAAAAGGGAAGGGCTCGTTTTGTTGAGTTTATTAGTGAAGTTTAATTATGGCGTTGTATTTAAAGATGATTTAAGTTTATTTTTGTTGCATTGATATTTGAAAAGAAGAACGCTTTAGTAATCGTGCTCTGTTTAAATTTGTGGATTAATTTTTTTGATTTAAATTAAAAATAGGCAATCAAAAAAATTATACGTTTATTATTTTAAATTCTATAAAATATGAAAAATTCTGCCAAATTTCATTCACTATTATTGTTATGAAAATTTACAAAAGAATGTTATTTAATAATTAAAACAAAAATAAAAATTTATTTTTGAAATGCACTCGTTAAAAGTGCAATTTACTTTCTTTTTTCAGATAAGCAAAGAGCTAAGGTGCAAAGCAAAGAGACACAAGATAAAAATCTCGAGAAAAAAAATGGTAAGAATTATTTTGAAAGCGATTTCATATTTTTTAATGAATTAAGAGGTCGACGAGGCAAAGTGTACACATAGATTACGTTGATTAAGTACAATATTTAAAAAAAAAAAAAATCAAAAGTAAATATAGGCCTTCGATAAAAAAAAAAGCAACGCGATAAAATTTGAAACGGAGTATAATTTTATTTATATTGTCATAAAAGTGTTCATATTTCGAATTTACGTTTCAAAATTATTAAATAGTTTATATTTTAATTTCATGATGATTATCAATGAACTTGCAATGTTAAAATAAATAAATCCATCGTTCTTCAAAATCTAACGCTACACCACAAAAATTTCTTCAACAACCAATATATGTGTAATCCTACAAAATGAAATGTAAAATCTATGAGCAAGCTAAAAGTAAGCCGGATATCATAAAATTCCATATTCGTTCGCCGTCGCAGTTTCTAATTTACGCGAGTCGTCGCTTAACGATACGTCGAGCCAACGGCACCTTCCACGGAACACCTCGACAGCGACTTATGCGAATCTCGCGCAAAAGGCGAAACGCGTATACATACAAACGCTTACATACGAAAGCGAGGAAAAAGAAAATTCAGAGCGGGCGGCTTTTATTTTTGCGGAGTTGATCGCGCTGGGCGTGGTAGTGAGCGCGGCAGGTGCAATCCCAGCATAGTGATGAAACGAGGACAATTTGTATGTACCTCTGTTTTTGTTCCGTCTCATTCTTTCTTTTCTTTTTGCGAGTAGTCGAGCGAAAAGAAACGAAGCGAGCTATCAATATCAATCGCTTGTTTTTACGAATCAACTTTGACGTTGATAAGTGCGATGCGTATCGCGAGCGCGACAATGACGTGGAAAAAAAAGTTGCAGCTCCTATGTGGAGCGAACGAGAAAAATTTCGCGCGCGTATTTCCCTTAATTGAAAAGGTAAAACGGTGCGATTCGCTTGACGCTTGAATTATTGTTTCGTTAATTGCGGGAAGAAACACTTTATGTCGTATTTTTTTTTTTTTTTTTTTTTTTGTGACACTCTACAGGAAATACGTCGTAGTTTCTATCGATGTACAATTTAAGTCTGAGAAATGTTTATTAAAAAGTGCGTTCATTAACATTTTACCTTTCGAATAATTCTGGTAATAATACTTTCAGCCCGAGTTATACATTTGTACAATATTGTTTTAAAATTGAAAAGATTTTAACCTGCATTGATCCATTATCTCATTAAAAAGATACACGATGATATTGGCAAATTGTTTTTTAAATACAGTTTATTCGAATGTAAAGCCGCAACGAATTTCGTGCAAAGCCCAAAAGGTAATTGCTGTTTCCGAAATCGAATCTTTGTTTTTGCGAAACGAAAAGTTGGCCCTTCCATCTTAATCTTGAAATAACTAGGCCTGACTATTGAGAACTAGATATTACGATTATCCCCAGACATCCGTTTGCAAAATTAGACGATTATTATCAAAAGGTGTACTTTGGCAATATTGAGTTTGAAATCGAAATTTGTATGAAGTAATTTTCGGTAATGAGATGGTGGTATACAAAATTTTTAAATATCAATCTTTGGTGTAAATAATATTTTTACTCGATTTTGAGTTTATAAAATTATTTTGTATAAACTTGTTTAAGTAGGGAACAATTTTTTTTTTATATTGGGTATTAGAAATTGAAATATAAATGCCGCTCCAAAAATTAACTTTAAAGAAAAAAAAAAAAATCAATTTACCAATCGTAATAATTTCAACAACATTCTCACAAAGACACACACACGATAGGTCATCGAAATCACTGTATAAGTACGTAACGAATCGGTTCGCGTGCAGCAACACTTGCATAATTGAAAAACGATTCTGGAAACATTTTAAAAGTAGCCCGGAATCCGATAATAATTACACTATTCAGGTTAGCGCGCATTACCGAATTCCCGCACGTGGGAATCGCCTTTTAAATGCCGTGCAAAATTTACTTTTTTTTTGCTTTGCCGACCGTAACCGAGATTTTCCAAGCATCGGTGTTGTCGGGGTTAAACTAGCTTTTCTTGCTCTCTTAACGAAATCATCGACTCCTTTCGTAATTCATATACAAAGTTGTCTTAGATTACCGGCAATCTACTGTTGTTGTTGTTGCGCGAAAGTCTGCCGGGTTCGGATATTAATCGAGCGAATCGAATATTTAATCTGCTCATATCTCTTATATATATGTACGCTTCACTCGCGTGGTTTTTCTTTCTCACACGACGCAATGATCTACGATTCAACGATTCTGCAATTGTGAATGCCGAGGATTTCGTTTTCTTTTCCTTTTTGCGCGAAGTGAAAATGAAATCCGAGTGTAATTTGGGATGTAGATCCGGCTTTTTTTTATCTTATTTTTCTAAGCGCGTAATGTTTAACCGATATCTTCGCACTTTACGGTACGTATCTTAAATTATTGCATTAAGGTGAAATGTATCGATTTTTAATGCGCGTAAAACACGTTCCTTAAACTTTCTCTGAAAATTATGTGCCACGCGTTTTACGAGATTAATGTGGCGCTTCGTAAGAAGTGTCCATATAATTATAATGTTAACTGGTCTGCGATTATCTAGGCAATTAATTAAATTTCGTTTAAAATTCGCTTTAGTAGCTCTAACTACCTGCAATAGCCGATGATAATAAAATGTATGTACGATTCTCGAATGTTAATGCATAAGAAATATATGCACATCGTGTTAGGATATAATCTTTAATCTTATTTTGTTTCGAATTCTGATAAAAATCAAAATGTTTCAGTAGGTGTATCAATGTATAAAAATCTAAACTAAAGTATGTACTTGATTATAATTTGAAATATTGTCTACCATCATTTTGAATACATTTTGATAAATAAGTCGCGTGAAAAAAAGAGAGCTCAAAATAATTTAATACACGGATGTTTATATTCCTTGTAGCGAATAAAAACTCCATTATAAACGAATTTAGCGAGTCGTGCTTATAAAAATTTGCGAATTTTCATTAGAGCGATACAAATAAAATACAGTGAACTCGCGTTAATCTCTCTCTCTCTCTCTCTCTTCTTTCTCGGACGCATCAAAGCATAAAAAATGACGGCGGCACGGCTTATCCGGTAATTTGTAAAGGCACTTTATCGGCCTCGCGATTATAAATAAATTACGGCCAAGCGCGAGCGCGATTTCGTGCGTGTGCATGTAACCATAACCCGACTCGTCGTCTTAACACGCGTGTTTAATATATGTATATCGTGCGTTGAATGAAAAATTTATACTCGAATCTCTCTCTCTCTCTTTCTATCGGTACGAAGCACGAGAGAGAGAGAGAGAGAGAGAGAGAAAACCGAACTCGGCAACAAGCCTCGCCTTTGTTCGCAAGGATCTCTCGCGACTGCTTGAGCGAATGTTATTCCGAGTCGATGGTACCGCGCGCTTGACTTTGTCTTCCGAAGAGCTTTTCTTTGTCAGCGTGTGATTTTCTTCCTCTTTATATAATATATCTGCATGTGTGAAAAAGGAATCGACAAGCATATATATGCATTTGTTTTCTCTTTTTTAATGAATTGAGACTTGATGCAAATTTTAATGTTATTATATTTTTATTTGTACTTTAATTCTTTACGTATTGTAATTTGGTATCTATAATATGTCATATTTTCTGTTATATATCAATCGTGCTTTTTAAATTCGAAATATTCTACATTATTAAAGGCTAAAATTTCCTACGATTAAAAAAAAAAAAAAAAGTAAAAAAAAAAAAACAGCAAAAGAAAAGTTTCAAGGGTATTTATTTAACGAGTAACTTTTACTATCATGCCAAGGTAAAGTATAACAATTTCTCCAATAAAATATCTGCGGTGCGCGCGCGAGGCCAAGTTTCGCGCTGCGTGTGAATTTGTCGCGGCGATTCGTAAATCATGCGGATAGAATAAAGTCGAGCTTATCTATACACATTATAGCACGAGGATGAGATAGAGAACAGTGGGAGTATAAAGCAGGATTGCTTAATTGTAATACACGATGATGCTTACTCTCTCTCTCTCTCTCTCTCTCTCTCTCACTCTCCATCTCTCTTTCTCTTATACTCGTGCCGATCACAAAGCAGATACTTGGGTTGCGAAGTTATGCGACGGTCCGTCGTTGATATTGATTGGTTATTAAGCGAGATTTAGGTGGAAATCATAAATTGGCGTATGGGATGCAATGTACAGTTGGATTAGTCGTGCGAGCATAAATATCGTGCGCAAGATACGTTGTAATTACTGCAGGTATATAAAACGATATAAAGAAACTTAATCGTCTTAAAAATTATTGTCCCATTAATGTTGATACATAATAGATAATGTACATAATGCATTAGGATTGTGATAATAACGCAGTACAGTATTCAATTTTCCAAATGCGTTCATTTAACTTCGTAAAATAAAATATTCTAACGTTACTTGAAAATCAGATGACAGCTAAATTTGATCATTGAGCAATTTTAATACTAATACTTTCTACATGATAAATTTCTATATTACAAACAAAAATATTTTTTTATCATTTAAAAATGCATCATTTTTTTTTTCAAAAATTTGAATTCTCAAAAGAAAAAAAAAAATATCTTATGCGAAAACTCAAATCCTTTAGGTTGCTCGCTCGCATAAAAATTCGGCTCAATTAAGAACTCCTGTCTTCCGCACACGCAAGTGCGTTCCATAACGAGACGAGCACATACACATTCTCATACACGAGCAAAATATAATCATCGACGAGACGTCGGCATTAACGATCTTACCCACTAATATATATATATATATATATATATATATATTTTTTTTTTTTTTCTTAACTCTTTTTTCGCATCTTCGCGCTTAAGTTTCTTACCGTTACGTGTGCGCCGAATAAATTAGCCACACGCACGCACGCGCGCGCGCGCGACAATGCGTTACTCGCACGAGATGTTTAAGCGCTCGCGGCGCTTTGACCGTTTACTCGTGCTGTACCGATTCCTTCGTGCAAACCTAGTAAATTGAGAGGAGAGCGGTTCCGGTCTTCAAAGACGTCTCTTTTCTCTTGTGGATTTACTTGGCTTTTTGACGTGTGAGCTACGTGCGAGATTTGTGAGATGAGAATTAGTGGAATTATTTCGTTGTTTGGAAATGACTTTGGTTTTGTTATAATTGAACATTTTTCTTGTTGGACTTGGGTGGATTTTGTTTGCTCTATTCTATTTTGGCAAAGATTCGGTTTGGTAAATTTTTTTTGTATTGTTCAAAGTGTTTAGTTATATTTTCCATGTTTCTTTTGGTAGCTGATTATAAATAATTATTTATATTTCTCTAAAAAAAATAATAGATATCTAATCGAGATAATAAAGTCGAGTATCGAATTGCAAAATTTAATTAATCAAAACGGCAATTATCTAAAAACAAACAGATAAAATATCAATTCGCAAACGCAGACTTTATAAAAATTTTGCATAACAGCTCGTAAAGCTCGGATAATATACGCTACGGGATGTAACAGTAGCGACTTAATTACTCAACTCGTTTCCGGCGTTATACGATTGCTCTTCTTTTATGACTTTCCAGCTACAAACGTTGTTCCCCCTGTATTTGTATATATTTCCTGGACCCCGTTATTCTATATGTACTGATATTTCATTATGATATATTTCGCACATTCGCTTTTAAATTACTGTTATAACCGCGTCTGTCTACTTTCTTTGTAAAAAATATGAAGCAAAATTTTTTTAGCAAAACACCGATGAAAAATATTTTTAAACATTAAAAATGTAGCCACATTAAAAATAATATTATAAATAATTCTCAAATAAATAAAAACAAACTTAACATTAATAGCGATAAATATTGATAATAATTTCAAACGTTACACCCATTGATTTATTAACATGTATGAAATTATTACATTATCTAACTTGAAATTAGTTTATTTGTAAGAAGAAATTGCCACTTATAACGCCGTACGCCACCATTTTAATGAACGAAGTAAAACAAGAAAGGTTAACGCGACTAAGTTCGTTATCGGATATAGAAATTAAACACCGTGCACTTGCTTACGCACGAATATAAACACTTATGCTTTTATAAACTTTCTAGTATCGATACAAAAACTTTCCAGCCGACCAATCAAGCTACTTGATAAACTACAAAATCAATCGACGAATCGCATACACCCGAGACAAAGTCAAAGTATCGATAGAGAGCCAATAGAAAATCACATACTGAATCGGCGACAGTTTGCGCTCATAAAGAATTAAAATATGATCGACGGCTAGCTGTCGATGCTGAACGACCGGAAGGAAAAATTGATTTCACAACGTACTCGCACTGCGATTTGTTTACAGTTTTAGTATGTCTTAGTGGATATTCTATTTTGGTTTCTTTTTAGTCACGGCTAGTTTATTATTTTCATAGCTGGTTGTAAGTTAATTTATCACGCGTCACAGCAACATATAAATAATATATAAAAATAATTGTTTTCCGAATATTTACTATTATTAGTATATTCAATATTTCTCAAATGAACTATAATATACATAAGCATTTTGTTAAAATATCAACGTAGATTAAAAAAAAAATTAACAAGTTTATCCTTTCCCACTCTCTAACAACTCTCAAGATCGAGCATAATTTTACAAGTAAGCAAACAAAATTTTAAGCCGAGCCTGGTTTTTCAAAACGAGACGAGGAAAAAAAAGAAAAAAAACGAAAAAAAAAGCCAACGAATCCAAACATGTAATCCAGCTAAGCGTAATCTCAAAGTCGGATATGCCGATAAGCGTCGCTAATTCACGGTGGCTCGTATAATCGCGCGCGCCTACGCACGTTTGAGCCTAGCGCAATGGCGTTCGACGGGAAAATTAATTGTCGTCGTGATTGCGCGTCGTGAGTAGAGAAAGTCGCCCGCGCTTAAGCAAGAAGAAAAGGGAAAAAGAGATGCGAAAATTATATGTACACTTTACGTATAAGTATATGAATATTACGAGAAGAGAGCCCCCGTGGCTATGTGCGTTTCGTCTCGCATTATCTTGTTTGATGTCGCAGGTCTCGCGATTAAACAACGTTAATGGAATAATCGAACGTTTTGAGTAAAAGCAGATGCGATATCGTTGTTTTATCGCATAACCGCTACCTGATAAGTTGGCTTTGGTTTCCGATGACGATAATTTGCGCTTACGTCTCGATGATAAACATAGTTTTTCTTTAAATACGATTACTCGTAAGATATTTTTGTTTCTATCATTTATTTAATATATTTAATGAGTTTGAAGTTTCCAGCGTTGGAGTCTAACGAAATTTTTTAAAAACTGTTTTTATTTAAAATTTATACTTATATTTTTTTAGCCTCAGTGTTTTATAGCATAACCTAGTATAGTATCCTAAGTATAATACCTAGTATAGTATAGTATCCAAATACGGATTTGAATATAATTTGTACATTTTTAGCAACTTTATTTAATTATGAAAAATTATTTCGTTGTACTTTAACGTTGCAAACTTCAGGCCCATTATATTTAATGATTAATATTAATGTTTGTAGTTTACCAATATAAAAAATATGTCGATTAATTTATTAAAATTTGGTAATAAATCAACTATTAACTTAGACTCGGAAAAATATTTGAAATCAGTATTAACATACTTTTTTTAAACTGTTACGGTAATTAATTTTTAAACTTTTGAATTTTACTCACCCAAATTAATGAATGTATGGTTATAAAGAGTAACTTACCTGTAACAACAAAGGAAAAAATGGATAAGTATATATGACAAATAAATAGTAAATTAAATTTTTTAAATCTATGTAGATATTAAATTTATCGCAAAAATGATTAAAAAAGCGAACTAAAAATAATATTAAAAAAGTTTTTCAAAGGATTGACATTAACGAAAATTAAAATTCTTATATAAATCATCGAGAAAGAAAGAACGATTATTTTTCCTGAACATAATATTGACGTTTCATCAATAATAAATCAAAAATGTTTACAATGCATTCTTTTCTTTAAACGTTAATTTTTACCAAGCAATTTAAGGATCCAAAACTGTCACCTTTATCATCCTTCCGTAATTTATAACCCGAAAAGCTACAATTTACGCTTACGGGGCTGTTAAACCAAAGTAAACATATTTAAAAAACGATTAACATTCGACTTCCCTCTCTCTCTCTCTCTCTCTCTCTTTCTCAACACACAAACATTAATTCCTGTACCGTCAACCGACCACCGTGACTTTTGCATAACAATAAAGCACAAATAAAAAAAAAGAAGGGAGTTAAAGTGGGGTTGAGGGAGAGAGAGAGAGAGAGAGAGAAAGAGAGAGAGCTACAGTACCCCGACGAGCGATAAAACAACCGCGAACGCAAACAACAATCACCCATATGGAGGTTAATGGCTCGTAGATGGGAAAATGCATTCGTACATTTATATGTACCCGACGTTTGACGATTACTTTTACCCACACGCACGTCTACCGAGCAAACGTGCACATATATCCTGCTCAAAGTGTAACGCGTCTCGCTTTCGTACGAGACGCTTTTCATTTTTTCATGTTTTTTCTTTCTTCCTTTTTTTTTTTTTTTTTTTTTTTATAATCCCACGGCGTGAAAAATAATTTTAAGCTGCAAGTGCACACCAATCATCGTAAAATTTCGAGCGAATACAAGAGACTCGACATCTCTCGGTATATGCATTCACACGAGCGAGTTTTATTATAATAATATCCGCCGACCAAGAGAGAGAGAGAGAGAGAGAGAGAGAAATGAATTTTAAAAGTAGATTCGATTTTTCAAGCTTTATTACCACTTTATAAAAATGATAAAAATTAAACAACCGGACAAGTTTGAAAATTAAGTCGTAAAGATATATATATATATATATTTAAAAGTCCGATGCGTGTATGAACAGAAAAAGAAAACAAAAGCTACGCCGCGTGCTTTATTTTGCAGCTTTGTAAGTAAAAGCAAGTTTAAGAGGCTAATTTCAGCGCTTTTTCGATTGTTATTACCGAACGAGTAACTTCGGTGTAATAAATAACAAAATGAATTTCACGAACGGTATGCGTTATTTTAATTTTAAACTTTCAAGCGCTATTCTGCACTTCTACTTCGCTAGTTCTTCTATAGTTTATAATCAAAATATTGAAAATATACCAGTAAGTGTTGAATATCTCTATATAACCGAAGTGAATAGAAGTTTACATTATTATTTCGGGTTAAATTAAAACTAAAATAAAATTGAATGTAACGAAATTTATTTGAGCTAGTCTTTAATAAAGTTCCAGTTGGTAAGGTATTAATTGGTATGCGCAAGGAACAAGTTAATTCGAACGATATAACATTCCCAGAGGAGCAAAATATTGTAGCTCCAGGAGACGCGAACAGATATTGTAATGCGAAACTCGTTCTCGCTACTATGCGCATATACGACAGGAGCAATTATAATTTTATAAGTAGCAAATTATGATAAAAAAAAAAAAAAAAAAAAAAAAAAAATTAATAAATAAATAAAGTTGAAGAAAGTAACAAACTTCGTGGGTTACGATAATTTCGATACAATCGTTGCTTATTTCGCATTCCGATTTCTCCATTAAAATAAACGTAACCATATTTCATCGTTTATTTAACTCGTTATTATTATTTTGGTGTAAATTAAAATGCAAAAAAATAAATTAAACATCAAACCACCTACTTTTGTTTTCTCAAAGTTAAAAGGAAGTCTGCGCTGCTTAATTAACGACTCAACGAATACCCGAAAACATTGCGAATTGAACCAAGTCTTAATTAAAGCCGAATTTTAATCAAAATAATCCAAAATAAAAGAGCAAAACGAGCAATCCGTTAACATCTCGAGATTCCTTAAGCACTTGCTTGCTTTGCTAAGTTTCTCGACTTCCAAGTGTATACGCGTTGCATACCTATATATAAAAAAGAGTTCGCACGGCGAGTTGAGCGAAGCGAACGAGCGTGTGGAACGCGCACGCGCGCGGAAAGCCGACGACCTTTCTTGAAGATTAGCGTGAAACCGGAAACAACGCCGCCGCCGCCGCCGCCGCCGTCGGCAACAACAGCGTCGAGTAAAGAAAGAGACGGGAACAATGGCAGCGCCGACAACGAGATACTTCTTATCCTTGCTCTTTCGAGTTTCGTTAATTATTTACTGGAAAAATATTTCGAGAGACATTTCGAGGTGATTGTACTTCAAGTTCGTCTTGTTGATTTTTGAAATTTTTGGCGAACGGATTTTACCCATTTCTCGGTTAATTATTTAATTGTCGATCGTTAATTTTAATTAGAAAAATTTTTAAAAAATATATGTTTAATGAATCGTTTATAATGCTTTTTTGAAATATAGTATATAAATAATTGTATGTCTGTATCGAAATTTATATTTGTATGAATCATTCTTTTATTATATCACCTTTTATTAACATAGTTGAATAAAAAATTTAATACTGAATAACTAGTTTTACCGATAAAAATTGAAAATTTGTTAAATATTAAACAAAACTTCACAACCTCGTATTAATAAAATTTTTTATCGACACATTTTGCTCGAAGTAAAAGCAAATACTTGGTATCTCATTAAAAATGTAATCAACTAATAATGGACCCACAAAAAAAAAGAACGAATTTACGGTGTTCCGGTACGCACGGTGCATAAAATCGTTAAGAATCCATCGTCCCAGATATTATAACTGGATCGTTCGTTCGATAATAATCAATCGGGCCTTTTTTTTCTTCATCGAAATCGATAATTCGATAATCAAAGGACTGCTTCGAGAGAAAGACGCTCGAAAGGGCACCACGGATAACTCTTGGTAAGAAGTCAAAAATAAGTCTCGCTTGAAGCAAAGCATAAACATGGGCATGTATAACGAGAAAGAGAGAAGAAAAAAAAGTCAATCCCTCGATCACTGCCGTCCTCGTCATCGTCGCCGAGATCGAGAGCCGTCGACGAGTTTCACCGCCCGAAATTGGCATCTCTCGTTCGCGGAATTAGTAGAAAGGAGATATTTTTTCGTAAATTTTTGTGCCAAAATTGCATTGCGAGATCTCAGAACTCGATGTACTCATGGCAGACATATGTAAGAATGTTGATGGAGGCGAGAAAGCTTTATGTACTATGGTTTTTGAACTCTTTCGACTTATATTTATACCGGAAGTCAGTGAAAGCTCTGATGATGTAGATCGACTGCATTTAGCGAGATAATGTCAGTGTTCTTGTGTTTTATATGGATTTTTTTTTATTTTTCTCTTCGTTTATATTTTTCTTTTCGCTTGTTTCTTTAACGTAATTCTTTCAAGGAAGAAAGTGTTGCGATTTTTTTTTTTTTTTTTATATATACATACAATATTCGCGTTTGTTTCTTTTTCTACGTGGGCTGGAATATGGCGCAAATTTCAAGAAATTAATGACGCGTATTATACTTGAAGCTTCTAATTTATTGAATATGTGACTATGAATTATCATACAAGGTTTTATTTAAAAAAAATAATATAAGTATACCATATTCGCGTATAAAAATAGATAGTAATTTAAAAATGTATATAATTTCTGTTATTCAGTTTTATAAAATATTTCTATACAATATATATGTATTAACATTATAATATTTTAAGTAAATATTTTAGCAAATAACATTTATTAACTAAAATATAAAATAAAGTTTTAATATTTATTTTGTTTTTTAATATTGTATATATTAAATACTATTGAAAAAAATTAATGTAAACGATTGTCATTTACTAAAGGCAATTAATAATGACATTGAATTTTTATACGCTAAAAAATTAAGCGACTGCATTCAATAAAAATCGTATACTTGTCAGAAAATTTGTCGAATATGTAGGAGCACGACTTTATATTTATATAAGCGTATATAAGCATAACCTAAAAAATCGAATGCAAGTACCGCTTGGTATCTAACAGACAATTTTTTGCTCGCCTCTATAACAACTTTGACCAAACGTCAACAAGGTGTAAGGAAAAATGTTAGATCACCGTTAAGTTTACATTGCTTAAATATTCAGTGTTAAATAGCCCCAACACGAAATTCTTTGTCGCCTTTCAAAAACTTTTTTTAGAGACGGCGACCAACTGTTAATATATATTTGTTGGCACGTAAAATTCCTAGTACGAAGCGTTAATAGTATACATAAAGTGTTATTGTTATGAAATAAATTATTTACTACATTTGAATAATTAATTATAATTTATACAATTTACTTATAAAATCAATTATATTTCATTAAAATATCTTTTAAAAGTGTGAAAAAGTGAAAGAAAACAAAAATTACTTCTTCAATTGATAAAAGGAAAAGATTTACGGCTTATAAGCAAGGCGTTTATCAACTAAAAAATTCATCAAAGAGGAAAGAGGAAACACGAACGGACATAGGACGTCTTAATAGTCGGCAATCGATCGAGGAAGACGCGTGGGCGCCTATACCTGTGACACGTGAAACTCGCAAAACACGCGGCTTGGAAAAGCCAAAAGAGCCGCCCCGAGATATATTTGCACAATGAAGTTATTGTCCCGTTACATTCGCAAGTTTATTAACTTGCGTACTTTTCAAGCTTACCACCGGTTTGTCGGCGTCTACGGCATTTTCCTTTTGAAATGAAAAATCTCGACAATATTTGTGAGACAAAACTTATGCTGGATAACGTTTAATCCATTGATTGAACTTTTAGTTTTGTGTCTTGTTTTAATTTGAAAATATAAATGTAAGTTGAGCGTAGGTTTTGGTTATAAATTCGAGTTTAAATAGTCGCGGTCAAGATAATAATTAAAATTTCATTTTTATGTTAACAAATGCGTGCACTTTGCACTTTAATTCCACCACGTTTGTAAAAATAGCTATTTCTATTTGTTTGATATGTTTCGCAATCTTTGGAATTTTTATTCGGATGTATGTAGTTACAAAGCTTTTGAAAACTACAATAAACCAAGTTGTACACAAGGTGTGAAATTTATCTTATCTATACGTTTCATGTGTAAACAAGCTTTTGTTTTAACATAGTCTTATAACAGTTTATAACAACTTTTTTCAATTATATAAATTGAGAAGCATTAAAATACATAATTTTTATATCCAAGGTATCATATAAGTGCATATTTAATAATATTATGATAGTCTGAATAAACTTAAAGAATTAAAATTTAATATAATTAAACATTTTATTTATTAATTTTACTTCCCTTTTTTTAATTCTTAAATTCTATTCAAGTTCATTAAACAATCATATTATTATACGAAGCAAATAGCATCGATCTATTTTAATTAACTAACAACTCTCACACTAAACAAATTATTAAAAACTACCAATTGACCCAACATTTTGAAGCTCGTAGCAGCCTGACAAACTACATTTATCGCATAGCTAAACTTCGTCAGAGCATGATAAACTTCCTATCGATTAATTTTCTTATCTCGCTTGAAAATCTCTCCACTTCAAATTCAAGTCGACGGGCCAAACCGACTGTCTTAGCGCAACGCCTGGTTCTTTTGACAACTCGTTCGACCCCGAAAAAATCAGAAATTGCGTTACAAGGGATTCGAGCAAAAGAGTTAAATATTTATCGGTTTTACGATTACGAGGATTACTTGTTTTTTTTATTTTTTCTTTTTTCAACGTTCTTTACTTGTGTGCATATGTATCTTTATATTGGGTTTTCAATGGGTTAAATACAGGCAGAGGTGATGGTGGTCTAATGAAATTAGCCGTGTCGTGCTTTATTTATGTCTCTAAAAGGTTCTCTTGCGCTCGTAGTTTGCTTTGTTGCTCGAGCGCTGCAATTTTTGAAGTTTCAGCGGTACAAGCATTGATTGACAAGGGTTTATGAATCAGTTTGTGTAGTAAAAGTCTTGTAAAGTTCTATCATAAAATTTTTTGAAGATTCTTTTGACAAAGAAAAGGTTTCGAAATGTATTGTGTACAGTTTTCAATCATGCATTAGTTACAATTATGTAGATGTAATTTGATATATTCGTAAATGCAATGAATGCAATTCTCACATATAAGCAAAAAAATCTGACTACAATTTATGTAGGTTCAGTCCCGCATTAATTTTACAACTTCTTTTTTACTTTTATTGACTTACTCGTGTTTTTTTTATATTTCGTTTTTTCATCAGATAAAATATATTAATTTTTAATAAATAAGGTATTGTAATTCAATCGAAAAGCTCGGTACACTGAAAAACTCAAACATCTATTAGTGAACATTATCATTTTAAAAATAAAATCCTTCATCAACATTTACATCAAAGAATCCTCCACTTCTTTCATCTCGATCTCCCGCATCCACGTTTAATTTTCATCCAACGCAACGGACACGCAACTCTCAAAGCCGTACGTTCGCATTTCTCTCCATATTCTCGCCCGTCGAACATACATAACACAGCGCAGAGTGCAGCGGAGAGCTCTATATAACCCACGAAAGAGAGAGAGAAAGAGAGAGAAAGAGAGAGAGAGAGAGAGAGAGCTATGCCACGAGCTGAACCTGCGCGCAGCTACGTACGTGGGCAGCAGCTGTTGAAAGAATGTAGCGGGGCACACACGTGCATTAGTCCATCGGCTATCGCGAACTCGCGCGCGAACCTTCCTCCTCGTTGCTGGCACTCTTTTATGTATACTTATATACGTATCTCACTCTTTCTCTCGTGAGTGTCGAGCGAAAGCCGCGTGTATATATACGGGGGCACGGGGAAAAATGTCCTCGCCCGGTAGAAAAGACAGCGGCAACAATGACGATAGCGTTCCACTCTCGAAACTGGACTTCGGAATGGCTTTTCTAATGCGCCGAGATACGAGATTGCATCAGCGAGCTACAATGGAATTCTTCATTTATTTTTTTTTTTTTTCATTTCCGTCTCTTTTTTTCGTCGAGTTCGATGGCTCGAGCACAATGTGCGCGCGGTGACGTTGATCGCGCACGAGGTGAAATTGATGAAAATGGAAATATCAGTGCAGAGATTGTGTTAGAGATGTGTGAGCTTGTACTTCCGTTAGTAATTTGTTTTGATAGCATTGGCTATTTATTAGACGAGATATATATAGCTTTATTATCTACGTTTTTAAATGAGATAAACGTTTCGTTCGATCGGCCGTTCCAATTTCGTGCGAAAAAAAAAATACGAAAATGTAAACAGAGGAAAAACTCGAAATTATAGCGGAAAAAGCTAATGCTTGACTTATTAAAATAGACCGATAATCTTAAATTTCACTTCGCTTAATCCAAATCGCTGTTTAATCATTTACAACTATAAATTTTTCGATATAAATACCGGTTGACTGTTTATTATTCAAAAAACATCGGAATCCACATCGATTAATTATATGTAAATGTAAAATTACAGGAGCTTACACAGAATTTTATGCATTTAAGTTGATTTAATTTTATGGAATACAAAAAATTAGTTTACTTTCTGCCACAAAATCTGTACTATTCTGCCACGACTATATATTACAGTTAGCGATAGAAATGTCATATAAAAAAACTACGCGTATATCTGATTTTAATTAAAATTCTATTAGTATAGAAGATGTATTCGTAAATCTTGTTACAATATTTTATTATTTTCTATGACTATAAAAAGCAATATTATTTCGATAAAAAGATAAAAGCTGATATTTATATTTTTCATTGAAAGTTGTCTTTGAACGCAAAAGTAATTAAGCAGCCGTAATCGTTTTAATCTATAATTTGAATATTATCGTACCTTCTTATACAACTTCATAATCGCGAAAAATAAATATCCCTCGATAATTTACATGAAATAAATATCAGCAAATAATCAAGATAACCGTGAAAAAGCAACAACGCAGCGAGGCATTAGAAACAAGAAAAACGTTTGCGCGCTCGAGTTGCTCCGCTAACAAAATCACTTTATCACAATGAAAGTACATCCCTCCAAAGCGATTACTGCATACATACAGAGCCGTTGCTTCAACGATACGATACCCGCCGAGAGATCGAACGAGAAAAACTAACGGCATAAAGCAGCCGTAACAGGAGGAAAAAGCTTATGTATACATATACGCGTCTCCGAAAGTAACAAAACGACGGAACAACAGCGCGTCGTCCAAATGGCGGTTCGGCTCGGCTAGAGAGCGAGTACCTAGAGGTTTCGTGTGCATATAGAAACAACAACGACGCGTGTACACGCGAATACAAGCGCTCGTACACATCGAGAAATAAAGAAACAAGCGGTCGATGCATGTCGCCCGGTAGGCAGTCTCTCTCTTTCTCTCTCTCTCTCTCTCTCTCTCTCTCTCTCTCTCTATCTCTATCTCTCTCTCCGCCACCAAGGTGGATAATATTCATAGCCACGCTGATAATATTACACCGGCATCGGTACCGACGACTACTACTACATCGCCAGCTGTGCACCGTGAAGTTATGTTGTTTAGGGATAGAGAAAGAGAGAGAGAGAGAGGAGTTGTACATATAGGATCGAAGAGCATAGAACGATGAGGGCTTGTTCAGAAGGAGGAGAGGAGAGCGCAAGTTTGAATATATTTTAAACGGGCTTTTGATTAAGTGGTCGGACGCGCCGCGGTGCGCGCGAACGTTTTCTTCGCTTTAATGGAGTGCGTTATTAGATGGAGTGGTGCACTTGCTTGCGCACGCGGCTTCTTCAACGATGAGGAAGAAACTAGTTGATGCGAGAAGAGAAAGAGAGGCTGCATAAGTAACTTTTGTACGTTAAGTGTATTGGAAAGAAGATTATATAAGAAGAAAATCTTTTCCGTATATTAGTGAATTATTTAAAACATTTCAATTGAATAAAATTATTGAAACGTAAGCTTTTCTAAACCCTGAATGATGACTTTTTTTAAGAACGAAAAAAGTCTCGTGTTGCATAACAATAGTATACTGTTTCGACTTTAGCCAAAAGAATCGGCAAACAATCGCTGGAGCATCTCCGCTTATTAACCCAATTTGGTCGAAGCCAGCTGAATATTCCACTCGTCGAATTCGAGCGCGTCAACTTGGAAGCGTACAAGCACATCTCCATTTGAGAGAGAGAGAGAGAGAGAGAGAAGTATCTCTCATCGATCCTCTCTCTCGTCGCTCATTCGCCACGGGATGCAGATACATCGGTGGAGAATAAGGGACGCCTGCTGTGTCGCGTCCCGAGCATTTCCGGAATGCGAGATCCCACCGAGAGGGCGGACGTACACCATCGATAGGATAATTCGATTATTCGCGCTCGATACCATCTTTCCGCAAGAGCAACGGCTATGTACTTATAACCGATTGCTTTGATAGGGAGCAACGTAATTTGCGAAAATACGCGACATTGCTGTATCGTTATATATCGGCGTTGTTTATGCGCGCGATTGAGATTGCTCGGCCTAATTGGAGCGCTTGTGATTACGAGTGGATTAAACATTTGATACGCGTGTTTACTTATGCACTCTCGAGAGACGTTTCTCCCGTTCGAATGCGAGAGAAAAGTGCATAAACGAGATCTTTGGTTAGATTTAACGTGTGATAATATTATATATTTCCAGATTCGATGTCGAGATCCCGTGATTTATTAAAAATGCTATAGAGTTTTATTCCAGTGTATAATAATAAGTACCTTTAGAATCGTAGACAAGAAGAAATAAAAATGTCAAAGCCGCTTAAACACCTGCTAACAATAGCTGTGACAAGTGCCGGTTAGTATTTTAAAACGGAATAATAGCGCGTTCGAGATAGCTTGGAATGTTCTTTGTTGAAATTTATCTAACGATACTGGATCAAGTCATAATTTTAAATTTCGACAAGGTAAATTTGCAATTAACATTTTCGAGATGAGATAATTGTTTATCTTTATCTTTCTTTTAAACTTGTTCAAATGAACATATTTACTTGCAGAAATTTAAACAGAAAAAGCTATTACAGTTTTAAAAAAGTATAATAAAATGTATAATAAATATAGGGAATTGATTAGCTTTTTTATTTTCCTTATTGAACTAAAATGAAAATGTCACTTGTCAGTAAAAATTAACAAAATTTTAAAATAAAAAAAACGAGGAATAAGTCAACCAACTGCGATAGTAAATAAATTCACAATAATCAAAGCTCATCCACGATAAAAAGCAAACAAAAAAATAAAAAATTACTTTCATTAAAATCTTTCTTACCCTACTCGATCTAATCGTAACACAGTTCGAACTCATATATAGTATATATATCCAAATTATACCGAACGATCGGCTAACCCACAACGAGCCATAGATTAAACACAAACGGCGACACCTCAAACGCGCTTTCCCGCGCGCTAAATAATCTCTCCTTCTATCTATCCATTTTCACCTCTTTCTTTCACAGAGCTTAGAAAGAAAGAGAGAGAAAGAGAGAGAGAGAGAGAGAGCGCGCGCGAGAAGCAAAACCTCGTATCTCGCGTTAAAGGGCGAGGCTGCAGCTCGTTACGCGCCGTTGGTGACACACAACCGTTAAAAGTCGACCGGCTGTATCTCCGCAATAGTCGGCGGATATGTGTACATACGTGTATGAGATAAGAAATTAGAGAGCTAAGTAAAAATGGAAAAAAACTTAACGGCAAAGCAACGCGCGCGCGCGCGCCTTAAGGGGATGAGAAAGTCGATTAGCGAACGGCTTCGCCGTGCGATTAAAATATACTTTATAACGTGGGCGGCTTTCGTTCATGTAAGCTTGGCAATCTCTATTAATACGCGTGTGGTGGAGTCGTCGAGTTGAATCGACCGTCGATGAATCGCTTTCGCGTCCAAACATTAGATCTTTTTGATTTATTCGCTTGTATTGTTACTCGCTGTCGTCTCTTTTACCTTCGATTATTGACGATTTCTGTATTGTTGCGAGTCCTTCAAGTTGAACGAGACGATGTCTTGGATCTATTATCGCGAATCGATCGACATTTGTAATATTAACTCAAGTGAGCTGAGATATCTAATTAGAAATTATTTTCCCGATAAACTTTGATAAAATTTTATCTAAGCTCTTTAAGTGGTATCCGTATGATTTCAGAGCCGTGTTTATAGTGTTGACTTGAAATCAATTATTATTACGCTATCGTTTTATCGATAACATCGTTGTAATAGATCATAATAACACGTTGTATTATAATATAATAATATCGTAATAATAGAACCTAAACTGCGATCAATCTGAGATAACCCAAGTTTAATAATATAATTATCCGTATACTTTTTTTTTTTTTATTTTAAATTATTTATTGACAAAATAAAATCATAAATAATACTTAATCAAATCTAACATAATACATAAATACCTTTTAAATTAAACGCATAAATCTATGTATTCCGATGTAAATGAAAAAAGACGCACATGTATTTTCACCAAGAAATATTTCTTCCATAATTTATGAAAATTTCACTTTTCCCACGTGAAATATTATTAACAGACGCGCACGCCAATTCTACGCCATAAACCGTTAAATCGGTTTTCTATCGGCATAAGCAACGATTACCACTTCGATCGCTCGTCGATGCAAATATACACGAGAACCGGAAAACCGCAAGTAAATCGACAATACGCCGAGATTGCCAAGTGTGTCCATTGCAATGCAAACTTGGCTATTCATCAAAAAGGACACCACTTTTACCGGCCTTGATTTTTTCCCTCGTATGTGCGTACACAATCTCTTGAAGCAGCTCGATTAAGTCGTAAATTATAACCGTAATGGCCACCCACTGAATACATGGAGACGAAACTTGCCGATCCTATTACCTATAGCTTATTGGCTTTATTTGGAGGAAGACGCACGAGTCGATCGGACATGGATATATTTAAATGTCGATGATGTTTTAGGATAACTCTAAATATTAGGAAAAGGGTTTTCTTATCTTATTTTTGGTTTTTAAATTAACGTCAAGTATTTTTAATAACAGTTACTGAATATTAAATTTAATGAAATAAATTTGCAGTATAAACTTGACAATAAAAATGCTTCAGTATATTGCTACCGTAAATATAAAAAAAAAAAAGAATTGCCATTTTAATGATGTTTGATTTTTGTGTTTATATAAATAAATGAATCGCATATTAATTACTCAATGAAAATAAAATTTACCTCGTTTCGATATTTGCACGCATTGAACTTGCCAAAAATGTTTCAAAAGCAACGATCTTCAAGTTTAATATTCACCAAATACGACGTTTTTTATAATCTCAGGGTATAATACAATACAATGCAAACTTTAAAGAAAAAAAAGAGAAAGCCAGTCGTATAGTTAAAAATTTTAATCCGCTTGCGCGCATCAGCGATAAAAGCTGCAACGTCGTTGTGTCCGCGCGTTTTTCTTTTTTACTCTCTCTCTCTCTCTCTCTCTCTCTCTTTCTCTCTCAAAATCAACGCGGTAAAATTAAAATAAAACGATCGAGTGCCACCAAAATTTAAAGTACACTCGGAGGCGCTATAAAAAATTCATGCGTTGAATATAAACATTAAACTATGAACATTTCGCATTTATTATATATACGGCGTATAATACGAAGCTGCAGCTTGCATACGCTATCGAATAACCGCCGATACTAAAATGCTTACAAATACGCATAAAAACGATTCAATTCGTTAAAATAACTCAACTCGGCACGAAAATTGCGGCGAGTCTTGTAATTTAGCGGCGCTTTCGGTTCCCGAAAGCGAAAAGATCTTTCTCCCTTACCTCCAAAATATTTCTTCTCCACAGAATGCGTGTGTAAGTTTCGTTTTTGACGCGCATGCGCGAATAGCTTCTTCTTTTTTTTTTTTTTTTTTTTTTGTTCTCTTCGTTAATCGTTACTGTAATTGTAGTTATTATACGCATAGTTCTTACGAGGCAGAGCCTTTTTAAAGTGCTCCAACGATGATGCGCGCCTTTGAATTACGCGAGCGATTATTTCGCACGAACGAATGTACGATGGATATAGCTTTCCTTCTTATTTATTTTGGTATCGAATTTTAAAAGTTAGCTATTAGACATTTATGGACATTTTTATATAATGAACCGGTAAAACATTGTTAAATATTTGAATTTTTACGTTACCTTTTTAACATGATTAAAAATTTTGTTTTTTTGAATCGTATAAAAATGATGCAAATATTAAACATAGAAGTTATACATATAGTTTTTTTTTTTTTTTTTTTTTTGATAATTTGTAATTGTTGCATAATTTATTTTTAATAATTTTTTGTAATGTAATGGTATACTCCTTAATCGCTTGCATTCTATATTTAATAAAGAAAGTAAATTCCGTAATTTCTTTGGTGAAAGTACGTAAAACGACAATTTAAATAAATTCGTTGAATTTTTAATCCATAAATCTTTTCAAGCGCTTACATTATTCAACACTTTCCATGGTACTTTCAGAGAATGATAAACGCATAAAAGTATGCAAGCAATAATTGATTTTTCAAGTAAAGTCAACATTCTCTTACAATTAAAATGAGCACCATTTAACATCGAAATTAACAGTTGACATAATAATAATCGATCACATTTGTTGTAAACGTACCTTCGCAAGAAAAAAATCTTTCACAAAAAATGCTTTCGAAAAAGCAGTTAAATCTTTGCGTGATACGCCAACATTTCTCTCTTTCTCCCTCTTTTTATCTTTTTTGTACCTTCGGAGTTCTTTATTCGAGGAAGATCATAAAAATTAAGCGAGTAGAAAAATTCTTTAGAACCTGCCGCACGCAAATATATGTGTATAAAAGAGAAGAAGGAAAAAAGCAACTTTCGAGGCAAAAGTCGTTAGGATTAAGTACAGTTTGTCTTTACAATAATTAAATGTATACCACCTTCAAAGAAACAGGTAGATCACTTGTGCACTTGAAATTCGCCGAGGATAAAGTTTAAAAACCGCTGTAAATTTCGACGAAAGTTACCGTCGAATTTAGAGCGTGTAAATAATTTGTTTTTCTTTTGATTTTCTACGTCGTGCTCTACATTCCATTTTTTTTTTTCGTTTATGAATTAAGATATATTTAATAAGTTATTCATTGCGTTGTGGCTGTTCTTTCTAAATATGGTCGCAATATCATTCGATTTTATCGTGCAATTTGCTCGAATTTATTAAGAACCGCCAAAAATCAAATTTTTATTGCAAGGATTCACTTTATCGCATTTACCTAAGTTTCCGCATGATTAACGTAAAATTATTCTTTGCATTCTTCGTTCAATAAAGTAGAAAAACGATGGATCGTACATGCATCTAGATAGACGAGGAAGACACGCATTTAAAGTCAACAAAAGAGCCAAGCAGTTGGACGGAGAGTCAGACGTACGACTGCATTTTAAGAGCATCATAAAGCCGCGCATTCCTCCTTACGCGTGACTTGGTTTCGTAAGGAGCGACATTAACGCAGCACGTAGCCGGTACATCGTATTTTATAAAAGCTTACTTCGTTTGGTGAAGTTTTGAGTCGAGTAAGAGAAAAATAAAATGATGGAAAGAAAGAAATGGAATGAGAAAAAGAGAAAAAAGAGAAGCGCGGCATATTAAACGGCCTTTTCTTTTTTCATTCTCTCTCTCTTAACAGCTTGTACTTCTTTGAATAAAAATGATATCGAATATTTACTACTTAAGATATGTGCGTTACTTATATTTGAATAAAAGAGAGAGAGAGAGAGAGAGAGAGAGAGAGAGAGAGAGAATCAACGACGTTGGGATACAAATTGACAAATGGACGCGACAAGATATGCCGAAGGTATCAATTATTAATTGAATATTTTAAACTTTTATAATTATCGTATAATTAAATGTAATCTTTAATTTATACAAAACAAAATTGTTAAATTAATTCTTAATTCATACCGACAAATATTTTATTAAATTCGAGCAAATAATTTTGCGGTAAAAATTTTTACAACACTACAGTTAACGCAAAGACGGTTTAAAATAAACAGCGCACTATTTTATAAATTGTATCACATTAAAACTAATTATCGAATGAAACTTCATTAAAATTTTTTTATAAAAGCAATAAATTTTTTACTATGTATACGATAAAAAAAAAAAATACAACACCATTCCTTATAAGTATACCGCAATTAATTTTGATTAAATTATAATTAATTAAAGTCATTATTTCAAATCAACACATTTATATATTATTAGTAATAAGTAGATACATTAAAATTCAACAATTCAATTTATCTACATTATTATTTCAAATGTGAAATTTGAAAAATCTCAAGACATTACATCACAATCTAACGACTCCATTTATATTGTATCTATAAATTCATATGGAATATAATATTATATTTCAATTCTCAAATTCCTGCGTGCATAAAGTCACCAAAGCGAAACGAAAGAAAAAAAGTAGAAAGGAGAAAAACATAAAAGAGCTATGCATAAAGTAAAAGCAAAACACGAGAAAAAAAACAAGAAAAAAAGGAATCAATCTCCCTAAAGGCAACGCAACATATATCGAGAGACAACATTACATTAGCCGGGGAGTCGCGTTCATTTCGCGATTTTCGCGCTGCACTCGTTTGACGAGCTGCTGCCCGGCGTACCAACACACAGCGGTGGCGGCACCGGTCGGTCGATTATGCGCGAACCTACGTGACGACGACTACGTACGACGACGACGACGACGACAACGACGACGACGACCTGCCAAACTCGTTCTCGCGTAACTCTCTTTAGAGCCAAAGAGCCGGTCGTGTTTGTCGCGCCATAACGAACGGAGTAGAGAAGGAGGAGAAGTTAAAAAGAAGGAAGAAAAGGGGGAAAGAGAGAGAGAGAAAACTTGATAATATTAAGCTTTCGCATTCTTGAGAGGGAATGGATTGATGACGTTGTTGCTCATGGAGAAGAAAAATTACGATGGATGTGGGATGTGCGCTTGAATTGTGGGTCATAACAGGTATGCAAGACTCGTGTGAACGTAATGACGAAAATGTATGTACGCATCCGTATGTGTACCCAAAAATGCCGAAGAGGACTGTTTTGTCATTTAAGAAAATCAATTTGAAAAAATTTTTTTTTTTTTTCATTTTTTTTTGTCAAAAATAGATTTTTGTAGAACGAATATATATATATATATATATATATATATAAATTTTTTTTTTTTAATTGGGTAGAACAAAACTATATACATATACTCATGTATTAAGAGAGGAATAAATTATTTAAAAAATAACGTTATAAAATTCTTAAAATGTTAGATATTTAAATTTTGAACCAAATATAAACACAAAAAAATAAAATGAAAAAAAACTATTTATCAATTCAGCCTAATCGTTTTTGATTTTACGTTTAAGAGTATTTCGAGCCAAACAGCTTGACTTTTAATTAACGGCGCCCGACGAAAAATTCACAGTCCACAAGAAAAAGCGTAACTCGCGCGCACGAAAGAAAGAGAGAAAGAGCGAGTTTGCACAATTGTGAAGCTGTTCGTTTTTATGGACATCGACAACGACGAGTTTGCCGGTGATTTTAACGCTTGTTTCGTACTTTTAATTCACCTGTATTGAGCGATGGCAACGCAATCCATTGGAATTTTTTTTTGGAAGCTTTGAGCAACTTTAAGGATTCGATGCAATTATACTTTTTTCAATAGAATTTCTGGATCCATTACGTTTTCCTAGTTTTTTTTTGTATACAACCAAATGACTGAAACTTTATTCTTTTATGAATGTTAATAAAACTTTTAATCAGTAGTTAATTTTATACTAAACGAATAGTTATTTATTTTCAAGATATAGCAATCGAATACACAATTAACTTTTTTACAAATAACATGTTATTTATAAATTCAATATACTACAATTTTATATAAAAAAAATATTTATCTAAAGAGTTGAATTTTAATAAGCCTATTTTGATCGATAAATTTTTTTTTTTTTTTCATATTCATAACCATATTCATATAATTTTTTAAGCATATAAAGAAATAAATTGAAATGCACGCGTGGAACATCTATGCACTTAACGCTAAAGCACCTCACACACGAGATTCACCGAATAAGTATTGTAAAAATAGTAACGAAAGACACTCGATAGATTTCAAGTGGATTTCATGACTTTCGAAAAAAGCTTTTAAAATTCTTTAGTAAGAAAAGTGAAACTCGTCAATACAGGATAATACATTGTAACCTAAATCAACACTGACTTGAAAAATGTTTAGAAAATAAAAAAATTATTGTCCTAAAGAATGAATCTTCTTTTACAAACGTTCATTTTGGAAAATGATCCTTTACATAGAAAGCATTGTGTAGAATAAAATTTTAATATAAATATAAATATAAATATTTTTAAATATTTAATATATTCGTTTATATAAAAAACGTTAATAGCTTTGGAAAAATAAAATTAAAAGTCATTTATAGAAATATTTTTTTACATAATAAAAAATGCTCATCACATAATGCTAATACTTTGATCATGTAAAGATAATAACTAAACATTATTATCCTTATTTAATTCATTCAAATTTCTGCCAAACAAAATATAATTTTTCAATTGATGAATTTTTTAATACTCGTATGCCAAAGTATTTGACTGTTACAGTGGGTAGAATAAATATTTATTCGATTCATTAAATTCAACAATTCTCCAGCGCAAAAAAAAAGAGATTACAAACAGGATATTGCAATGACGCATAAAAGAACTGACCTTGAAAACCTTAAGTCACACCACATTTTATAATAATTTAAATGTTAAGTTTGAATAAAATCATTTTTTTCCAAATTTTTAGAAGTTTTTACACCATTAAAAAGTTTCACCGAACGTTCCAACGTTAACAAGAAATAACCAACGAATTATTAAATTCGAGCTCTATCAAAACCAGAACAAGTAATGAGTCATTCATTCCTCATTATCCGCAAAATTAAGCCAACAGTCAAGTATGAAAAAAACCAAACATCGTGACTCAATGAGCAAGAACCAGTGTAGACTCGGCAAATGCCGCGGCAGACTCGCTTCCTCGTTTTTGCTACTACGTACGCACGCACTTGCGTGATAACAAAAGGGAGACAGAGAAAAAGAGAGAGAGAGAGAGAGAGAGAGAGAGAGAGGCACTCGCACGCAAACGAAGATCAATGTACTCGATGGTCAGTTCCTTCTTTCGTGAATTCGACCGTCAAAAAGCAACTCGTCGACGACTCAAAGGTTAAGGTCGATCGATTAATATACTACGTGCGTGTATATATATATAAATATATATATATATATAAATATATATATATATATGTAAGCGAGGTGCACCTTTCTTTCTTTCGTTCATTCCTTGTTCTTGAGAGGAGAGAGAAAGAGAGAGAGAGAGAGTTCAGCGCCGATCAGCTGGTATATATATATATATACACAAGGTAAAAGAGAATCGAGCATTGTGCGATTTCTCGAGTGAGATATATTTGCGGGCGTTGCGCCGGCTGATGAAAACTGCTCATGCGTTGATTTTACTTGTTTTCTAAGATTACATAATTGATAGCGATTTTTTATCGTATTTTGAAAATATTTTGAAAATTTATCAAATTTATAATTTATTCATTATTCGAAGCTACTTTTTAAAATAAATTTCGTACTAATTTTTAAATTAATGCGTATAAAAAATATTTATATACGTGTATAAGTTATTTGAAAAAAAAAAAAAAAAAAAATCTGATTATACGTAATTATTTTGGAATTAATTATTTTTTTTACTTGTAAATATTTTATAATATTGCATAAAATCAGAATTAAAAATTGTTAAAAAAAATAAATAATTCTTAAAACTAACCATTCTTATAATAAATAAATAAATAAATGTATTATTTATTCATTAAAATAAAGTAAAAAATTAGAAAAGAAAAAGGAGAATAAGAACCGACCTACGACAATTACAGAGTAATCCTTCCCTACAACTCGCAATTTTTCTTCATTCTCATGGTCGCTTGCCGAACCTCGTATTACACACACACACACACATACATACGCACAACTCGCACACACATACACGCAACGCTCCCTGTCCTCACCCTTTCGTTCCGCTTTTTAACGTCGTTCGTTCATTCACTCGGGCGACAACACACACGCGACACAACGCGTCGATACAGCACACGTAATCTCCGCACACGCGAACCTTTTCTTTATCTCCGTTTTCTCCGCAGCTCAGAGATTGTAAAATGAATATTTATATATATTCGATGCGAGGTTGTTCCCTTTTTTTCTGTTAATTTATTAAGTTTCCACAACGATACGTTATACGTTCGTACGCGCCACATCACCGTACTTTGTGAATGGACTGAGCGGTCATTGTCTTTCTTTTTTTGCATAATTTGATTAAGATATCATTGCATTAAGATGGCGTTCCTTACCCGTTGAGAAATTAACCTTTTAAATATTTCCGACTACAAACAAAATCCATACGAATTTTTTTGCGCGAGGAATATGTTGAATTTAAATTCTGTAATCTTTCAAATTAAAGATTGTTAATTTTAGAGTATATAATGGATATTAAAATTACTGTAAAAGTGAGCGAATGCTTGAATTTAATTTATTTAATACTATAATTAAATAAAATTTTTCAGTGTGTTAAAGAGTTAATGGTTGAAAAATTAGTTTTATTAATAGTAATATATATATATAGTAAACAAGTGTAAATACAAGTAATTTATAAAGGATTTACATAAAATAAAATAATGGACGTTGATTTATCATCGTTCAAAACTTTATCACATACTGTCATGTCAACCATTTTAGATTTAAAAAATGCATTACTTTTTGATTATATCAAATTTATCATGAAACAAACTTTAATTTACATTTTAATGCAATTTATTCCTTCTCCATATGCGAGTTTGATAAATTTTTTATTTTAAAACAAAACTTTATCCATTATTTATAAGTATAATTGTTCGCAAAAAAATTTAAAAAAAAAAAAAAAAAAAAAAGCAGTAAATCACGCTTGAAATTTTTCCATAAATCATATCGAAAAAAAAAAAAAAAAAAAAAAAAAAGACGAATTTATAATACCGCTTTGTACCGCGTAAACGATTTAAAATTTTCTTTTTACTCAATTACCTAAAACAAACTTCGCACACACGGTTGCTAAATTTAATGAATTTCGCCGATGTTTTTCTTTTGTTTTTTTTTTTTTTCGGAGCGACGATCTCACGTGCATGTTCAAATTTACGTATATAATTACGTTGTTCAACCTTTGCGAAAGAAAACCAGACGGTTGGTATATAAACCAGGTGCGCCCGAATACTATTAAATCTGCAATGACCCGTGACGTACCCTCGATGCAGGAAGCATAAATACATCAAGCTGCCCTTACACCACCCCTACGTGGACTACAAGTATAGTATAGGTAAATGAGTCGTAAGAGTTCTATTATATCGTAAAATACTCTTTTTTATACGACTTTATTTTTCATATACTTAAAGGAAGTAATAAAATTTCTAAGTCTGGATAATAGCGTTTTTTTAAAATTTACTAATTAACTTTTAAAGTTAATAAATAATGCGCATGTTTTAATAAAGTAGTATTATAACTAGATTATAGATTAAATTTAATTCGTTATAATTTCGTTTTATAACATAACATTTAAAATACTTTATTCAATCGTTTACGCAATACATATAAACGAACACTCTAGAGTAATTTTTATTCTTTAATCCAATGTTTTTATAAAAAATTTTTTTTACAAAGAATGGCTTGCAAATTTTTTCCAAACGTTCTCGGACCAAAAAAAAAAAAAAATAATAAAAAACGAAAAGAATTTTTTTTATCCAAGCTCAACGGCAGCAAACATCGATAGATTAAAACAACGCGTTCCGGCGTTCGTGCGGAAATCTCCAGCGAACGTATAATAGCGTTAACACATAGACACACTCTCTTGCTATGCCGAAGAGACCGCAGCACAAAGCGAGTTATCCCCTTGTGCATACGTGTGTACGTGTATGTATATATACTGACCTAATCGCTCGTTGAAATCGACGACGACGTCGCGGGACCTTGGCACGAAAGTTCAGCAGCAGCAGCGGCAGTAGCCATCGCTTGCTCCGCGGCCACCGGCACCCGCGGTAAATGCTTCACCCAGTGTGGCAAGTATTAGCTTCGTTCCTCGATGGAAAAGTGAAGAAGTGGTCCCTCCCCCTGGTCTTCGAACGGGAGAAGAAAGCGGAGAAAATAAACAAGGAATATAATAAGCAACACCACCAGCACCAATACTGCAACACAACTGTAGCACAACTATATCCACCGACGCGCTCCTCGTTTTTCTTGTTTTTTTTTTTTTTTTTTTTTTTTTTATTTTTATTTTTATTTTTATTTTTATTTATTTAACTTTTTTACTACTTTTTAATTTTGTTTTTTTTTCCTTCTAAATACGCACGCGCTATCATCCTCTTTTTAACTGGCAGTACTTGTGAGTTCACCGCATTTTGCGTGGATGCAAACACGTGAGGTTTAATGAAGACGCGTGCGTTGTAGTGTAATTGTTTTAAGAGCTTTTCGCTGATTCGCGATTTCTATCACTTGAAAGTAAGCAAAGTTGCTATATGTCGACACTGTACTTTAAATGAAAACGTTCTTAACTTTTTTTTTTCCCTTTGATGCACTGTAATCCACCTGCACTGTAAATTACAAAATCTATTTAATAATTCAACTAGTTTTTATCGTAGTTAAGTTTAATCCTGATAAGTGCAAAAGAACAATTTCTCAATGTATTTACACTACGAAGCAACGATTAGTCTTGACAGTTATTTTATCAAATTCACTGTTTATTTTTCTCTCCAAACAATCTAGAATCCACTATAATTCGCTGCAAATAAAACAGGAACAGGAAGCACTTATTTTTCCAAGTAATCAAATAAACAAAAAACTATATTTAAAAAACAAAGTTGAGTAATAAAAACACAGTGTTTTCAGTTCACTAAAAGATCGAGAGCACCTCGAAAAACTTGAGAAAAGAGGTAAACGGCAAAGTCAAGTACACGTCGAGTAGTATATACCACCGAGTGAATTAAAACGAAAGAGAGCAAGAACCTTAAAAGCTACGGTGGCGCACGTGATGTGAGAAAGAAGAAGCGAGAAGCGAAGCACTCGTCGAAATGCACAGTGAGAAACGATCTGAACCCTCACCGTGTGGTGAGAGAATGAAAAAGTACAACTCGAGGAGCGATGTTGCGCGCGCGTCGAGCGAAGATCGGATACTGCCGTAGCGAGTCGAGAGAATCGTGCCGCTGAGCCGAGACGCTGGAGCTTATACGGTAGGTGGTGGGTAGTAGTATAGTGTGCAGCTCGGTAGTTACTGCAACGTAGTTGTAGTAGTAGTGCGAACCTCTCTCGTGTACACACACACACACACACACACACGTATCGCGGCCAGCTCTCTCGCGCCGCGGACGGCAATGCCCCGGCGTGTGCGCGCGCGCGAGCCTCGGCGGCGGCGGCGATGGCGGCTCGATCCATGTACCCTGAAAGAGAGAGAGAGAGAGACAGAGAGAGAAGAGGGAAAGAGAAGAGAGAGAATGTTCTTTCTCTTTCTCTCTTTCCCTTCTCCATTGCCACCTGGTTTCCCTTCTTTTCTCCTTTTCGTCTTTCAGTTTCTCTACACTTCTGGGTAGCTCTCTCTCTCTCTCTCTCTCTCTCTCTCTCTCTCTCTCTCTATCTCTTTCTCTCTCTTATTCTTTTTGTTTTTGTATCTCTTGAGAGTGATTCTCGGATGTTGTGAAGGGGATAACACGAGCGATTTCGTTGAGATGAGCGCTTCATTATTTTTTTTTTTTTTTTTTTCATTTTGATTTCGTTCGTATTTGGGTTTTTATAATTATGTTTAATGCACGCGTTTTTATAGCGATTGGTTTGATAATAGTGATAAATTGCTATATTTTTTTCTTTTTTAGTTGCGATTAATTAATAATTTTTTTACTCCATGGGAAATTTATCGACTGACTTAACAACTTAAATGCATAATGCAGAAAAAACATATTTATATTATTATTAAATGGAATATTATATTAGCATACTAATTATTATAAATAAACGATTGTATAACATTAGAAATTATTTTTGTAAAGGTTCCTTTTTTTTTTTGACATTACCGTAACAATTACAAGAATCGAAAAAAAAAAAATATTTATGATGAGTATATTAAATAATTTTGTATGAAGTACGCGAAAAAAGTTAAACAATCAGTCTTTTATCATTGTTTTTATAATTCTTTGCAAATATTTATGTGCAATCAATATTATTTGCGAAAACATTGATGATAAAACTTACTAATTTCTGCACTATTATATTTAAAATGTACATGATTCTAACATAAAGTACATAATTATTATTTATTTGCGTTAGTATCAACTGTCAAATAATTTAAAAATGACGAATTATTTTGCAGCAAAATAAATTTTAACAATTTAATAAAATAATTATCGCTATCAAGATGATAAAAGTAATCGTTACACAATTATAAACAATAGATTATGAAAACGAAATACTATTTACACACCGAATTTAATCGTAATAATAAATTTGCATATTTATTTATTTAAAATTACGTATCCTCTTAACAGTTTACTGTATTCTTGACACGTATTAACTAACAGAGCGATGACATTGTCAATTCTTTTTGAATACTAATCGAATACCGTAAAACATTGTACTCAAAAGAAAAACACATCGGTATACCTATCTCCGAAACTATTATAAAATAAAAAATGTATTTTTCAACGCGTTTGGAATACATTTTTACAAACTCAACAGGATAAATAAACTTTTCACCGAGCTCCCTAAAACTACGTGAAGGAATTTTGATAATTCAAATTCTATCAAAACAGTACTAAGTAAACAATACCTCTCTTTCCCTCTCTTTTCTAAACTCGCTTCGCCGCATGCACAAGCACACACTGACAATATATCCCCACAATGACGCCACCCCCGCAGTATAGACTTCCACCGTGTGTGCCTTTCTTCCTCTCTCTCTCTCTCTCTCTCTCTCTCTCTCTCTCTCTCTCTTCACCCTCCTCTTCGCCGCTCCGTGTAATGCACATGCACAGCTGTTTACGTATACCAGCAACGAGTGCTACGTATACGTACACGTATAATGCGGTATCTCGCACACAACCGACTCGACCGAGATAATCTCTCTCTCTCTCTCTCTTTCTCTCTCTCTCTCTTTCTCTCTCTCTCTCTTTCTCTCTCTCTCTTCTTTCTCTTTCTTTTTATCCTCATCTCTCTTTCTCTCTTTGCGGATGACTCGGCGACTGGTTGGCTGGTCAGCTGTGCGTCGCCGACTTTTCCGCGTTCTGGACATTGTTTTCGTACGGTTTTGTTGCCGTACTTCTTTTTTTCTCTCTCTTTTTGCAGCTTACCGATGCAAGCCTTTTTTGCAACTTTTTGCAACACACACAAACGCGCGTGCACACACACACACACACACATGCAGCGTATTACCTTTTTTGACGGAGATTTTGATTGTTTATTGGAATTTGTTATCAATGATAGCATAAAATTCTCGTTGGCAGATACTTTAAGATAATTTATTTTTATTTTGTTGTAGATATTTTATAAATCTTTTGATTTGATAATTGATACATAATTTTAAGACTGCATTATTTGATTCAAATAAAATGAAATACATAAATATTAATTAACTAAGTAATATTAATTTAGATTGTTGTATTATGTTACGAATTGTATTTCAATTATGAAGGTGAATACAAAAAAAATTATATAAATTAACCTCATATCACTATAATCCTTTAATAATTTATTTTGTGGAATCGAATGTTTCGAATGCTCGATTTCGAATTTTTCTACTTTATAAGTTTCTTTCAGAATGACTTTAATTGGACAATTTATTTTATTTCTCTATTTCATTTATCATACGTAAGTACAATATCCCGGCAAAAATAATTTCACGGTATAATACATTAAAGAACAAAAACTTTATTTTTTTCTCATAATTATCGATTACGATACATAACATTATTAAAATAACGTAAAGTCATTCCGAATATTTTTTTGTATCTATAATCATTTAATCACGCATAATATTTGTGCAATAATAATTAAGGGAACAATTGAATTTCAAAGTATATTTAAAGCTCAAAGCGAATAAGAAAATTTTCATTACGCATTAAAAGCAATTGATTTTTTACACGTAACATTGAGCCACTCGATAATTGACAGATCGATCAAAATAACCCGTCAAAGTAGTACGCGTAGCCGATTTGAACCACATTTATGAAAGTTGTCGAGTCACTATTTAATCTAAAAATTCAAAATATTTCGCTTCGACACCTTTTTCATTTTATCTTGTGATCGGTTACATTAGTCAATTCATCAATTATGCATCGGCTGTCGGCAATCGATAGTCGCCGACTAACGTCAATCAAGCGCTAGTTTGAATTGTATCGGTCAATTGACTAAGAAAAATAATAATAAAGCGTCGATGCAAGTACAAATATTTCATAATATTCACACATATTTCTTTAACGTATTACGATTACAACTTATTATATTCAAATTTTTATCGATGTGTTCGTAACGTAATGATTTGTTGACTGTTTGTTCATTTTATTTATAGTCACAACAGTGTGTACATCTTATATTTTATTATTAAAAATAAATATAATTAAGTCAATCGGGATAAAATTTTTCATTACCATCAGATTAAAATTTTTATTTTTGCGTTATTAAAATGAAACATTTTAAAATAAGCAACGATAATTAAACTTTTTTCATAAAACTTTACATTTCCTAATCTAAATACCAATTATATTTTGCAAAACGAACTTCACCCCCAATGCAAACAAATTAAATTCATGGCTATCTTCAAAAAGAAGAAGGTAATTTTGTGTAAGAAAATTCTCGCATAAAAGAAGAGAAAGAATCGCCAACGTATAATTCTTCAAAAGTAAAACAAGAAAGCGAAATCACAAATCAAAGAAAAAGAAGATCAAATAAGTTAAATTAGAATACGGAGAAAAAGAAAAAAAGCTAAGGTCGATTACATTACGAACTGAGGAATGAGAATCTCATTTTCGAAGACGAATAGTATACTCGTCCTTCCACCGACTCAAAAATTCATCGAATTCCTCCCAACAACGTCGGGATATATATACTTTTTGTCTCTCGGTTGTATTTTCAGGCTCTTGATTCCTCCAATTGCGTATTACGTAATCGCAGCGGCGACGGGTTCGTTGTTCTCTCTCTCTCTCTCTCTCTCTCTCTTTCTTTGTTTCCTGCGTGATGCGTTCGAGAGACATTGTGAAAAGTCGCGTGCACTCGAGGAAAAAGCGGAACTGGATTACGACAGTCACGATCAACATATGCGCGAGTTTTCAAAGAATTTTATTGTACGGGTGAGTAAATTTTTTAATTAAAATTATGTTTCAAAATTTATGTGGGCTATTAAATCTTTATTTGATTAAATTTGAGGAATTTATTTTAATATTAAAAAATACAGTACATTATTAAAGAAAAAAAAAAAAAAATACAATTTGAATTCCCATTGAATTATAAAAAATAACATTGCACTTTTAATATAAGTAGGTATTATACACTTAAATTTTCAAGCAACATAAAAGAAAAACTCCCTTCCTTATTTCACAAGTTGCGACATGAAAAAGAAAAAAAAATGCAATTAAAATAAAAGACCGCATAATCTTCCTGAAAACTCTCTCTCTTTTCTTTGATAATTAGCTGTGCTATTTCACTTCCGTCAGTCACTTTGCCTTTTCACTCTCCCTTCCTCCTTCTCTTTCTCCCTTGTTCTCTCACTCTCATTTTTTCTCTCGACGCCGGCCCGCCATTTTTCAACGTCACACCCAACCCTTTTTTCTCTCAGCGTTATCCATCTCCCGAAGAAGATACTTTATGCACGTACGAACGCATACGTTTCCGTCTGCACACGAGGGATACACGAATGTCGCCATTTTGAATTAGGACGCTTCCGATGGATAGGTTACACGGCGCGAAATAACCTAAGCGCCGCATGTGGAAAATGAAATGCCACGAAAGACCCGAGAGAATAGAAAAATAGCGAGAGAAAGAGAGAGAGAGAGAGAGAGAGGGCGAATACGCGGAGGGTGTGCCGAGAATATAAAAACAGAGTAGTGGTAATAGCGAGGAATAATAGTATTAATTTTTAAGTAATCATTTTTTCACTGCGACGGATCGGACTTTATCTCTTTGTAAGCATATAAATTATTTTTTTAATATATTGGTGTATTGTTAGTTATTATAAATCAGTGAGAATGTTTACAATTGTACTCGGAAAATGATTGAACTTTTTGAAATAATATTTGAGCTTATTAATTAAATACTTTTGTATTATCTCATCAAAAAATAATTATATAATTCTTACGTAACACAATTTATCGAGAATATAATAAGAGACAAATTTTTTTAAAGATACCAATTTATCCACATACAAAAGAGCGATTTTCCATTCCAGCGCATTCGTAAAATTCTTATTCCAGAATTTCACGGGCGCAGAATAAACATAATACAACGTTCATTCACACACAACTATACGAAAGACTTTGGAACACAATCGATTGCGTCACCGTAGAAACGTCTCAAGGAAAGACTTGGAAGTCTGTATACGGTGCGGCAAAACTGCCAGTTTTCATATGCAAATGCTTCCGGTCGCTCTCGCCCGTAGAAAGAAACTCGCGGAATGACAATAATAAAAAAAAGGGAAGGGAGAAGGGGAGAGCTTAAAGACACCGAGAGAGGAAACGTTGAAAAAAAAAAGGAAGAAAGAGAAGATCCGCCTTTTCGGCTTTGAATGTCGAATCACGTCCGTTTTTTAAAATGTGCGCGCAATCTTTCGCCGATTCTCTTTCCTTCCCTTCTTTCGGTTCTCTGTTTTTATACGAGCACGCGCGCGCGAGGGGAAAAAGATTTTCGCTTATGCGCCCCCTTCGTTGAAATAATGCGCGGACTTAACCGTCCTATTCTTCTTCGGTGAAAGAAAAGAATTGAGAGGATAGAGTAGCGAAAACTCGAATACTTTCGAATACGAATTTCGCTGGTTGGGAGAATCGAGAACTCGTCGTTGAGGAAACGGAAAAGTTTCGTTTGTTTTCGTTGATTTTAATTTTGGAAATTTAAATTAAAATGTTAGTCGAAATTTTTACACTTATATTTTTATTATTGAATTTGTTTTTTCATAAAAATAAAAATACGTTCTACTTATCTTTATACAACAAAAGAAAATATTTTTACACAAAATACTTACATTCAACGTATCCAAGAATTATATTTTGAAAGAAGAAAAAGTTGCAAAATTTGATTTACTGTTCCTTTTTTATGTATGTAAAACAATAAAAAACAGATAAGCTTAACTTCCCTTCATTTATTCCGCTCACTCATCCTTTACAAGCAAATGTCGGTGGAGGTAGCTCTAGACTTTCAGTCGTGCCAACTTCGTTTTAGCCTCGCCAATACCTTGTTTGACCTACCGCTAACGTATTCACTTATACACATACACGCGACGAGTGACCCGTTAAGACGACGGAGGAAAAAATAAAGGGAAGAAAAAAACGCTGCCCATCGATTCCCGAGAGTCGTCGACAAATGTAAATGTCTCTCTTACTTTAGCTTCTGAATGGATAGGAAAGACGAAAACCGTTGAAACAATTTGGCTTGATTTAATGCGAGAATCTTTTTTTTTTCAAACAAAAGTGTTGTTGCACAGGTCGGAAACGTGTGAAAAATTAAAACGGGATTATCGCAAAATTAGCTTACATGAAAAGTATTCGCGAGAGCACTGGAAATTTTCCAGTCTGCATAAATTTCACTCATTCTCTTGTTTCTGAGAAATTTAGATTTTTCGCGTGCCTTTTTCTCATAGCGTATTCCCCCGAGTAGTCGACGTTTTTTTATTTACATAAAACATTCATTTCATATTTCTTTTACGATTAGTTTAGCTTTGAAAGTGGAAGAGTTAAACGTGTCAACATTTTGTTATACCGGTAACGGTATGAAAATGTATATTGTTTTCTATTTAAGACTTGAAAATAACTTTTAAAAAATTATTTTTAATTCATATGTAATAGGCGGTGAATGTGAAAAACCATTTATTTATGTGTAATGAACTTTAGAAGGTTAAAAAGTAACATATGCTAAATTTTAAAAGATATTCTATACTTCATATATTTTTAAACATAGACGTGTCCATTAGCTATGAATGTCAATAAAAATAAAAAAATAAAAAAAAATAAAAAAAAAAAGAAAAAAAATTGCAATATTTTCCCCAAAATATTTCTCACCTCAAAACGTCCGCTTTGATCGCACGTACCTACACTCTCTCTTTTCATCTCCTCACCTTATAATTGCAAACAAAACGTTCACTCCTTTGCTTACACCTGATCGCGTACACGCGTACGCGTACGCGCGCGCAAAAACGAGCACGGGACGAAAAAAATAAAGGAACATGTACATATAGAAACGAATTTTATTCGACCACAAGCAGGAACTCATTTGAGGTCATAAGTGGCTCGCGCGCGCCAGCGAGCGAGTCTCGTCTATTCGTTGCCTCACTCGGCCAATTTCCGATCAAGTTCATAACGCCGTAGTAGAACAACGCGTACGTCAAGTGTTGTACGCATGAACACGTATACGTATACCACTCGTACTCGCGTCGACGCTTTTAATTGCCTTTTGCGGTTATTGAGGTTTTTCCTCGTCAACTTCAACTCACGCGCGCGAAAAGAACAGAGAAAGAAAGAAAGAGTAAAGGAGAGAAAGTTCTACAGAGAGTGCAAAGTGCTTCTCTCTTTTATATAATTCTCTCTCGCGCGCGCTGGGACTTTTGACGAACCGACGAACGAGGCGTTGTCGAGCGCACGTGACGAAAATAAACGAGCCCCTGCAGCTCGACCCTTACAGCTTCGAGGAGTAGTTTTATGGGTACGCGGGAGGAGTATTGGAGAGGTGCGCGATTTAAGTTGTTCGAAAACTCGCGCGAGCCTCGCGTTCTTTTTTCTATTACCTCGTTTCTACGGAGATCCTTACTTTGTAAAGTTGCGAATTTTGTTTTTGAAATGGAAAGTTTCAAAAAGCCAATTCAAAGTGTGATGAAGTTTTTATATATATTGAAAATGATTATTCATTTTTTTTATGTTGCGTAAATTAATTATTTAAAAGAATAATATTATGTTTTTTACTTGTAGATTCACGAGGTTATTTTTGTTTTAAATTTAGAAATATATAAGTCGAAGAATCGTTAGACGATAATTTAAGCTTCCATTACATATACATTACATATACATATATATTAAGGTATTTTATTTAAAAAATACGACTACTTTTAAGTAACATTATCAAAACTATTAATTATCTCATTGCAGTTACAGTAAAACAGTTTTATATTTGTAACATTTATTATAAAAATAATGAGCCTATTTATAGCGAAAGTAAAAGGTTGCAATAAAAAAATAAAAAATCTAATGAAGATAATTTGCACTATACATTTTAACGGTAATACCATTAATTTGAGATTTTTACTTAAATTTAAATAACTCGCAATAAAAATTAAAATGCGCAAAAGAGCTATAAACTCAGCGATAATGATTAGAAAACGTAAAAACAGTGATAATATATTTATATATTCTTGATGGGCTGTAAAATGCGTGAATATTTAACACCTTTTTTGATTCTGTTTCTGTGAAAATGTTAGGAAGTTAAGAAAATTATTCATTTACATATATTAATCAACATAAAAAAGCAAAATTTTATCAATGCTAATTTTTGAATCTTTTAAATTATCAAATACTTTTCAACTTAAAAAAAAAATATATTAGATAATACTCTTATAAATCTATAAAATATAGACATTTGAATATTAACATTAACGTAATGTATATTATACAATTTTTCTTAATTCTGTTATATCGGCATTATTAGAAATTAATAAAATTTAACATTAGCGATTAAATCTAAATTGTTCACAAAGGAAACATCACGATAAAATTGATAATACGATGGGATTCGATCGGACTCGAGAAGTACACTTCGGTCATCCGAAAAGCATATTCCCATCCAGCATATATCGTATTCGGGGCGCGAGCGTTGCGTTCGTTCCGCAATTAAACCATCTCGCGCGCATGCGCGTCACTCGCGATCCGTCCCTCCCAGAGGTGAATAATGCATGCGAGAACGATTACTCTGAAGAAGATGCACTTCTCGCTAGCGCGACTGATTAATCGAACCGATACGAGTAGAAAAAGAAGAAGAACGCGTTTTCTATCCTTCCCAATTTTTCGTCGAAGTGACTTTCTTTTCTTTGTATAGATAGCGAATGCATTGCGAAGGTGTCGCTAATCTTAATTGTTGGGAGTTTTCCGAGATGATGTATTATGGATGGCGTCGAAGATTTATCGAAAAAACTTTTAATCGATATTCTCTGTATGAAAGTGAAGTAACTTAATTTTATATCGGCTAGACGAGATTAACAAGTTTAACTGCGAAGGGTGAATTTTAGATTGGACTAAATTTAACTTGGTTGGAGATTCCTTATACAGAGTCTATTATAAATCGTTTAAATTTTTTTCTCAATAGTACTATCATTATTAAGGGTTAATTTAAAATGTTTAAAAAATTTATATTTTTTATAATAATTTTTTTTAAATAATCTTTTAGAGTATATAAATTATAAATATATAAAAAAAAAAATATATATATATATATATGTATGTATATCTATTTAATCATCTAAGCGTTAAATTGATTTTTTATTTTAATGAAATACACGATAGATTCAAAGTATTTTATTACCTACACTAAGGCGTTACACAAATTAAGCGAGACAATTAATACCCTTAACAACAATTGATAAATTTTTTACCGACTAAAACATCTATTAACAAAAATATTCACTTGACGTAACAGCCACACATAAATACAAGCGCACACATTGCGACAAAATAATCTCGCAATTCCTCGGGCAAAACTTTCGGAGAATGCACATTCCGCGTCTCGTATCTTCGGCCGCTTCAAAGTTTCAATACCGGATTAGCAACCGCTGCACGGAGATACTGGTTCCGCCGCGTTCGTTGCGTAGACAATACAAACCTTATCCACTTGCACACACACATACATACATACACACACACGCACACACACACACACACACACATATATATATATATATATATATATATATATATATATATATATATATATATATATATATATATATATATATATATATATATAGTTAAGTTTAAACGCGCAGGCGGAGGAAAAGCGCGAATAAATAAATCTTTTTACTTCTCGGACGGAATCGCTTTGGTATTTAGTGCCTTCGTTCCTCGCGACCATTAAGAATTTTAAACGACTTGTTTCGCGTTGATTTAAATAGAGTAACGTATTTTTTTTTAAGTTTTTGTGTAGAAAATTTATAAAATGGTATGTAAGTTAAAGGACTGATTTTTATTTCGTATCGTTTTTATTTTTAACTGGCGGATACTTAAAAATACATTAATAAACAAATAGTGTAATTTTTATCGCGTCGTAAAGGATCGTTTTAAATTTTTGGCCGGTTATAGATTGAGGAAACGGTTTATGACAATTATTAAAATTATAAATAAATTATTACATTTCATAAACACTGTAATGATTTTATTCATAAAACATCAATTCTCTAATGTATTTCGCAAAAAAAAAAACAAGAAAAATAAGAAATACGTTTATAATAAAAAGAAACAAAACAAAAAAGGCCTTATTGCACTTACAAGACGAACAACTCAATTCAGCAAAGACAAATTGCTTGTAAATAATAGCAATGCACGTGCATACATACATACCTATATAGACAATAACTATCGACGCGTAATTTAAATTTAAAGCGTATTCTTAACCCAATGGATTTTACACACAACGCGAGCGCGCGCGCGCCATAAGCTTTAAGTGGGTTAAGACTCTGCGGTGGCGGTGGCATTTAAAACGGCAAACAACTCGACTCCCTCTTCCATCCCCCCCTTTCATCTTTGCGCCGTTCGATATGTGTACTAATATACGTGTTGCTGCAATGCGGTTATTATGCAACGCGTAGGTTCTTAACTCATTTTGGATTTAAGTGCAACTCTAATCGAAAAAAGTATGCTTTGTAATTGTCTAACGTTTATTTATTGTATACTTTTCACCGGCATTTTTGTCATTTATTTAACCTATAAATACGTAATTCTTTTGTTATTTTTATTGTAAATGTTAATTTTTAGTCAATTTTTAAATACATTTACAATCTTTTTTTCGTAAAACGTAAAAAATTGTTTTCTATGTTTGAGATTTCACAGTTAGAAAAATAAATGTAGTTAATTTACTATTCAAAACATTAAGAACTTATATATATTTTAAAATTACGTTTATATTTAAGTCTTTACAATGTTCTTAATTATTATCATACATTTAATGAAATTTTTATACGTTAAAATACAAAACCCGCGAGATTTAATTTTTTTTCTAATTACTATGGCTGTAAATCCGTTAATTTCTTCAAATGTTGAAAATGATTCGGACTGAAGGCGGCAAAAATGTAGGAAAATATAATTTGATCTACGCGTTTCATGAAATATTATATATAATTCATAAAGGGATGAAATTTTACGATAACTTTCATACGCAATAGAAGCGCCAAGAAGGAACGTTAAAGTTTTGTGTAAAATCGGGGTTAAAATATTGCAGAAACTTCAAGCACGCCTATTTTCACAAAACTACAAAACTTTTTATATAAATCACGTGGTATTACTTAAATACATCGCATTTTTTTCTTCGTGTCACGAAATCGTATTTACTTCGAAGATCGTTGCCCTTTTGACGGCAGCTGTAAGTTAAAGAAAACTTGAGCGTACTTCCATATCGCGCGCGCGCGCTCGCACGACTTTATTTCAATAAAATTCTTCATTACTATCTACATCGTTTACTCGATCTCTAAAAATTGCGTCATTGCGAGCCACTACTATTCTGTATACATATGTATATACACACATATATTGAAAGCTACGTTGAACCGACGTCACAAAAGAAAAGCCGCCTTTTGTTTTTTTTAACAACGAGCCAATACAGTCGAACAAATCATTGGATTCCCAGTTGGCGCACGATTTTTCCCTCTCGCCGGGAGAAAGAGAGAAAAAAATACTTACGGAGCAGCGAATGCACACGCAAAAAAGTTCGCGTATATACGAGTATACACAGCGAGCGAGAAAAGCATCGATCTAATCGGCCCCTTGCCAATTGAATTCATTCGATCGCGCGTTTAACATTCCTATGACGCAGGTACACTACATTGGAATGGTTTTACTTTAATGCCTATTTTCTTTTCTTCATTCTTTCAATCTCGGATTTTAGTAGAGAAGGAAGAGAATTGGCGCGCGAATGGGTTGCTTAATTTTAGGAGAGAAATTTACCAATTGGAGATGCTTTTGGCGAAAGTTTTGCCCCAAAAATACGTTAAATTTCCGATTAATAGAATACTAAATACGGTCATGGGAACTAAGCTAGGAAATATTTTTAAATTTGGATTGAGATGGTAGCTGGTTCAATGTTCAAGGTAGCATTAATTATTCCGCAAAAATAGCTATTGTACAGAATTGAGGTTTTTTTGTGTAATACATATGACTTCGAATAAAATTTTTCTATAATTTATTTAATGTTGAAGAAAGAAAACATACCTTAAACTTGGTTTGAATACCAATGGGAATATAAAGTTTTAGTTAAATAAATAGAAAAAATATGTTTTAAAAACGATGAAGATTACCATTAAAACTATCGTATAGAAATGCTAACAATATTTTATAAGATTATCTAAAAAAAAATCAAATTAAATTTGGTGAATAAAAGCACCGTTTGCTATTTTAAATAATAAATAAAATAAAACGACTTTGATAAAATCAATATCTTATATAATATCACATATCTTATGTTAAGAATCTACAAAAATTTTCATGTAAATTTACGAATTATACACGAATGTACACAGCCAACCATTATTTCATTTCGATAGTAACGAAATTTTGACAAGAGCTCCAGACGAGTATATGCATTGTTTTCTTTATCTAATAAAATCGAAAATCTCACGTTCACATAAAAGCCACAAACGTAAAAGCTTAGAAAGAAAGAAGGATGAAGAAGTACAAATCAGTCAGTTATATACCATGAAATATCGCCATTGCAAAGGTAAACAATAAATGCGGCAAACATCGGATTCGCTCGCGTCCGCATCTATTCCCTGTCGCGAGATCGACATCGGTACATCATCCCGTGACTCTCGACTACCTACCGCGTAGCTAAGCAATAGTTATGAGAGAGCACGACACAAAAGCGCCGACGCTAATAATGACAATAATAACAATCTATCTATCTCTTTGTACAATAATAGATGCGGATCTATCGCATTATGTGCGGTAATAAACGTCTGCTCCCGAAAAGTACCTAAAATCCCTTCTTATTTCTCTTCAACCCCCCCTTGCCTCAATCTTCTTTTGTTTCCTTCTCTTTCTCTCACTCTCTCCCTCTCTCTTCGGCATTTGGCGGACCGAGTTATGGTAATGACAATAAGCGGCTGACGTTTTCGATCGCGGCTTCCGATACGCAAAATGCGAAAGCTCTCGATATCGCTTTTAATGGCCGGTGAAAGTTTCACCAATGTCCCTTGGATTTGTTGATTTCGACGTCGTGGGATTCGATTTGTGTTTTTCTTTTTTCTCCCGGAATCGATGCTAAATTGGAGCGAAATCGGTGCGTTGGAATATTTAAAAAAAAAATGGTATATTTAGGCTTTTATAATGAATTTTCATAATTAAACTTTAGTTTTGATATTTTACAAACATTGGAATTTTTTAATTTTTCAAATAATTATTTATTTGGATAAATAGAAATTATTTTCATATAATCATCATAAAAAATTAATCATTTACAAAATACATTTGTATAAAAAATCCTAGAATTTCAATATTCTTTAAATCGATGTACTATCCGTTAGATCGCAATTTCTAAATGCATAAGTATCCTTCTTAAGAAAAATAAAAAAAAGAATTTGACTTATAAGACATCCGAAGTAGCTGAAAAATGTTTGGAACCTATTTAAGCATTTCAAACTCGGCCAAAACATTTACACCGCTTCATGGCTACAAGCACAATATCGGTCTACGAGAATATATACGAGCGTATGCAAAGCGTTTCGATTTTAAAGCGATAACTACCCGATATGTACAGATTCTTCGGCGACCGAATAGATATAACACATTACAGAAGGAGCACGCCGCACCTTTAAACGTTTTATCTCCTCTGTCGCGAATGTGTTTTGTATTACAATACCCTCACTCTCTCTCTCTCTCTCTCTCTCTCTCTCTCTCTCTCTCTCTCTCTCTCTCTCTCTCTCTTTCTCGAAACCTTTCTACGCTCGTCGATACGTTTTACGCGGAGACAGTTTGAAAATATAATGCCGATCGAGTAATGACGCCCGATAAAATTTATACGTATATATACACATGCGCGTGTATGATGGATGCGATGGGGTTCGAGATCGCGTCGTGAGAGCGTATTATGTGCGCGCGCACCACTATTGTAACAATAAGATGTGAACTCGTGCGCGGTCTTATCTATGTATCTATACGCTTTTGTATCGACGTAGAGCGAGACCTTTGCATTATCGGTGTATGATATAAGGGTTTTAATGGGCGTGCGGTGAGAATTCGTGGAAAAATTCGCGATTCACGTGTCTTATGCCTTCGTAGATGTTAAAGTTTGCTCGCGTTAGCGTTGGGAACCTCATGCGAAATTTGTTTACTTAGCGAATGATTCTTCCTTTCGTGAGCCGTATTCGAGATTAATTATCGGCTGATTGAAAAATCAGCTTCTTACACCGAGATATCAGACTTACATGATGTTGCATTTCTTGCGCGCGTTCTTATCTTTCATTTTTTTCCTAGTAGCTCAAGGACAAACAAATTTATATAGAAATAATTTTATGAGGATAAAAAAAAATTATTACTATGATAATCACATATCCTATATTCTCCGATGTAAAATGACAAGGATAAATTGTGATTGTACTTTAATTGCAGCAACAATATTTTGAAGACAAGACTATTCAAATATTCAGTGTCATTCAAAAAGAAAACAATCGAAATAAAAAGATTTTAAGCCACCCAGTGTAATCGCAAACCTTATAAACAACAACTTATCTTTCGACAACTGCAAAAACAGCCGTTTTGTTCGGTAAAGCGACCAAAAAAAAAAAAAAGAAAAAAAAGAAGACGTGAGAAGTTGAAGCGTTTAATTTTTCGCGGCGTCGATTTTATCAACGGGTAGGTGCGGAACGAGTGAAAATTAGGAGGAACTCTTTCAAAAAACGAGCTAGTCGCGTGCCCCGCTAGTTTTCTCTCGCTCTCTCTCTCTCTCGCTCTCTCTCCCTCTTTTTTCCTTTCGTTCCTTTTTATTCCCTATAACGCGCGACTATAGCTCTTATTCTTTTTTCTTTCTCTCAGAGCTGCAACTCAAGGTGGCGCGAGAACGCGATAAAAAGTTGCCGTTTGTAATTGCTCAATCCCGCGGAAAACCAAAGCAACCAAACCAAGCAGCAGCAGTAGCTTCGCTCGTTTCTTATCTCTCGCGTGTACGGCAACTTATAACCCTCGCAATCCTCGAAAAACCTGCCCCAAATCATTCGTTGGCTGAATAGAGGAGGGGGGGGAGGGAAAGAGGTAATTAAAAGTATGCCGATTCCACGGTTCAAACTTTATTCGCGCGCGCGTTTCTGCAACGCCGAGGCGTTTAAACTCTTCGCTCCTTTGTTTTTTTTTGGCTTCTTTGTTTTTTTTTTTTTTTTTTTTTTTTAACGGCAAGTTGAATTCTTTTTATAAATGGTGCAAAAAAATATTTGAAATTTTTAACTTTTTTCAAACAGGAAATTTACATTGAAGTGAAATTTTATTGTTCATATTTTTTGTAATTTTTCATGTTATTTTATACTATATTTATAGTAATAAACTTAATTTTTTTTTTTAAACTTAAATTCTGTATAAATTTCAATGCATCTTAAATTGCATTTCTATTTTTTTAAAAATTTAGTTTTTGTTAATTTAACGTTTTTCAATGAAATATAGAAAAATTACTCACTCATTTTAATCGATTATTTTTTCATCTGTGGTAGTATAAATTTAGAAACTCACCTGCAACAAAAACAAACAAAAATACGCATATAATTAATTTGGTAAATAACGAATCAAAAGTGAAATATGCATTATAATTTAAGACTACTATTAAAACCCCACTCGGCATACTTTTATTTCGGCCTACATCTTTAAGCTATTTTCTAAAAGATATTGAAAAAATTTCATTTTCCCACAAGACAATAAATTTATCAAACGTTGACATCTTATCCAAATATGAAAGAAAATCGTCCAGCTAATAATTAATTAAAATTTTAATCTTCGACCAATGATCGGGTATAATGGAAAGAAAAAAAAAAAAAAAAAAGAAAATAACGCCGACGAGCAAGAACGCCCATGGGTAATACATCACAAAAGCGCGCATTCAAAATACACACTCGATAATTATCGACGTACGAAGGTACACACGCGTACACTCACATGCGCGTACCGTCTTACCGAGCATCGTCGTAAAGCACATTATTTTTAATCGCTCTCGACAAAATCTCGTTAAATCATCCGTGTAATTATTATGCGACCATCGCTTAATAAATAAAGTAAAGAAGCTTTCGATTATCAACATTAGAAAGGAAGAATAAAAAATAAAACACATCTACAAAGTAAAAGAGAACATAGAGCGTTGGTGTAGGAATAAACGAGCGGTTTTTGTTGGCTAGTAGGTTGAGGCGAGTTATTGTCAAGAAGCTACTCCATGTATAATACTTTGGGTTTTAGGTAGCTGCAGTAAGTAACGGATCGATTTGCTTTGCAATTGGAGCTGGCTGGTGTTTTGTTTTTTTTGCCGTTGTCAAGACAGAAATTACGTAGTTTTTATTGCAAAGGAATAGACCCAAGCTTTTGAAGGTTGAAAATGGATTTGGTGTAAAGGGTAAAGGGAAGTAAATGAATGGTTAAGACTAAAGGCCAAACGTTTTTGCCTTAAAAACAAAACAGTATGTACAAATATAAACAAAACTAGAATTGTTCGAGTGTCAGCAACGCTTGAATTTAAAATGAAAATTTTTTGATTATCAGCGTTGAAAAATAGTAAAAAAATAAAGAAAAAAAAAATATAATTTACCGAGAAAATAAAAAAAAAAATGTTTAAAAAAGAAAAGCAGAATCGTCAATAAATTCTTCGCTATCAATTTAAAGGTAACAATACAATGGACGGTTTACAGTTACATGCCTCTTCTCCTTCAAACGAGAGACGACGCATCTTTTTTTCCATCCGGTCTCCCCTATTTCTCGTTTACCACCAGCAGCAGCACTACTCACTTAGGTGCTTACGTATATATACTCGCGCGCACATCGGCCCTCCTCCCGATTTCACTGCGTGAGTGGCGCCCGCAAACAGAAGCAAAAAGGACGAAGGAGAAAGAGAGAACGTAATACGTTTCGTATCCTTCTATATCCTTCTTTTTTCGTTTTCACCGCAGGCTTCGAATCTTACAAGATCGACTTGGCCCTTTGAGTTTCTTTGATACTCAACTACTTTCGTTGTATCCGTTTGCGACCATTCGAGAAGTCGAATTTTTTACTTTCCGAATTTTGCGTAAGCGGAGCATTTTATTCGCGTTCGAATTATTCAATGTAAAAGTTAACCAAGTTGCCGCTGTACTTTCGATTTACTTTTTAACGCTAATGAGTTTAATGGGTTTATTGAAGGTAACGTTGACAATATTTATATACGATGAACAATTATATTTTTTTGTTTTAAATTTTATTTTATATTTGTGATTTGTGTTTCTTTATTTACTGTGACATGCTAACTTTCACTAAAATTGAAATAGAACTTTATAAAAAATTCTCCAATTTCGAATAAAAAATAAAATGTGAAAGGCATAAATAAGTAAAAAAATATGTTCAACGTGATAATATCGTGTAAATTTGTGGAGCGCTGCCGAGAACTGAGATTTTTTCTGAATCAAAATCTCAATCATTTGAAATGGTTTGCAAAACTAAACTATCGAATATCGCAATGCTATTGTCTACGTCGCTCTTTGATTATATGTAGACAAAAGAAAAAGTTCCATTAAAGGATGATTTATTACTCAATAAGCATAAAGTAGATTACGCCATCAAAGATGCAAAAATATGGAGAAGAAGGAATGTATCATCGGTTAGTAAAGTATCAACATAGCTAAATATTACAATAAGAAAATAATTGTAGGTAGAAAATTTATTTTGAATATGTTAACGAAGAAATGGTATTAAATTATAAATAAAAAAAAATAAATTTTAATTAATTTACCACAATTATTACTTAAATAAATTGATGTTATTATAGAAATATTAAATTTATTTAATAAAAATAGCAATGTTCACTAAAACCATTGAGAAGAAGACCACTTTTAGGCTTTCAATTTGGAATATTGGTGTATATAGATTACGATAAATCGATTTAGAGGCAAACAATACTTAAAATATTCTACGCGTCATAAAGCGTCTCTGAGCTATTATTGGCCGAAAGTCAAGCTGTTTCATCCTCGGTTTCATCGGAGCATATGGACAAACATAGTAAGCCGCCACTATTGTTTACTTAGGATAACTACACGTATAAGTTGCTTCTGTAGCTTTATTCAAATATGGCACAAATAATTTTTCAGTTTTATTATTTACAAAATGTATAACGTTGAATAATAATAATAATAATAATAATAATAATAATAATAATAATAATAATAATAATAATAATAATAATAATAATAATAATTACATTTATTTTGCTATTTTCAATTATTGCAATAGCTGTTAAATTGTTCTTCGTTATTAATCAAAGTTGTTTATTAAAAGAATAATTTATTTTTCATAATTGTATTACATTTATTTAAAATATAATTCTCAAAAAAAAAATAAGTAAAATAATTCAACTCATTGAAAAATTCAACGTGCTTATCTCTCCGAGCGCTGAAGCGCCGAGGCCATAAAAACGCAATTTTCTCACGTTCCTTTTTTTTTTTTTTTCTTATACTCTACCGAACGAAATTCCCCAATATAGCCCGCATGCCGATAAAAAGGAAAAGATAGATGGGAAAGTGGGGTTGATCTTACGGCAAAGAAAACTACCAGCACATGCGGTTGATCATTCAATCGATTGATTGAGTGTTCAACTCGCCACTTCACGTGGCGAAAGTGGCTCCCGACTCTTATTAATCGAAAGATTTCGAACGTCCGAGACTTCCTGTAAATATAAGAGAGACGATCGACCGAACAACTGTACGAATGGACGAATGCGTACATAAATAACACTTTTGTGTGTAGGATCTCAACAGAAAATAAAAAAGTTCTGAGAATTGATTGAAACGAATGTTTTTTTTTATCTACGCTAGATAAATTTTATTGTTTACGAATATTGTTCTGTTTATTCACGTGGGTTGAATTCAATTCGAAATATATCTATAAAAATATTTTTTAATTACGATTAAAAAACGGATTGCATTTCATTAGAATGTTTTTCTGTTTAAATATATTTATTCCTATAAGTATAATAATAAATTGCATTTTTTTTTAATTTTTTGGATTTAATGTAAAAAGATATGTATTGATTGAAAATAACAGAATGAATATTTGATATTTTAATTGAATAATTTTATAAAATATTGAAATTCGTACTTCTTTTGTATTATTGCAATTTTATTAAATTATAAAATATCAGTAGATCTATAAATAAAGTAAAAAATATTGAAATAACATTGTTATAGGTATCAAATACTAAAAACAATTAATGTCTTAACCGTCCTATTCACACGAACGTACGTAATACGCGCAACGCGATGATACCCTAGTGCGCTAACCCCTATATTGCGTAAGCGCATACAAAAAAAGATGTTCCTGAGACCCACAAAACGTACGTGATACGCTTTTGGGTAAAAGCATACATGATTTTAGATTTTATGTGTATATTTGTTCTTCAAGATTAGTGCAAGTGATTGGTTGTTTTTGTCAAAAAAAAAAAACCCAGAGGTAAGGCGCGGTTAATGTTCATGAATGCAATAGCATAACAAAATATATTAAAAATATAAGTACTATGAATAAAAAATAAAAATAATTTAAATACAATGAATCGATATTTTAATTATAAGATAATTCTCTCATTTCAACATGTTCATCTTCAACTTCTACATATGAATGGCCTTATTATAAATAAAATTTATTTTTTTAGATTATTTTAATAAGACCCTCTCGTAAAGGCCTTCAAAAATTGCCGTAAGCCGATGGTATTTCACATCGTCATGGCGGGGTATTGGTAAAAGTTTTCAACTAGTAATAATTGCACCTCGGTAGAACCTCATTGGTTACGATATCGCCACTGCGCAAAGCTGAAGGTTCACCGGCCTTCATGTCTCAGTATATTACATAAACTTTCTTATTTTAAGATTACGAAAATAACAGCTGTAGCCATCTAGTGGATAAAATACTCAACCGATCGATGCGCGAAATTTGAAACGACGGTGGTAACCACCTGCGGTAAATAAGGGCTTGATGCTTGATTATTTGTACTTTTTATTTACTTTTTTTTTTTTTTTTTTTTTTTTTTTTTCTTTTTATTAACATTTTTTATATAAAATTTTTATTATTTCCTATAATATCTTCATAAGTATAAATTTTAAATGTTTTATTTTCATAAATTTTCAACTATTTATAATTTTTAATGTAGTTTACCTTCTCGCTAAATTTTTTATATATTAAAATAAAATTTTTCTTTTAATTTTATAAAATGCTTAAAAATTATCCGATATCGCGACATCTTGACCACGAACAAAAACTCATTCGAACATTTTATTCAACCCTTAAATACATGCCATATTATCTCATATCATTTATTGCAATAACAATATATATATATATATATATATATATATATATATATATATACACACACATATGTGTATATAAGAACAATTAATATATTTATTATGCATATATATATAAGAACGCAGTAAAGTTATAACGGTTGTTTGGCAAACGGTAAAGCAGCACCGATGTAAACACGGCTTTAGAGTTATTTGAGCAACGACGGGGCTTGATATTGAATTAAGTAGCGACACGTTGTGCGTTATTAACACGTCGCAACTCGGAGACGATAAATTTGGCGTCGGTGAGATGCCAACCGACGAGGAGAAGGAAGAAGAAGAAGAAAGCGAGTCGCGTGCGCGCGACAAGCGCACGAGATACGCCGTGTGCGTTAATCTTGTTTTCTGAGTACGTACGCGCTTACGTACTAATATATATATATATATACATACTCGGGTTGCGACTTGAAAGCTGTGGCCGTTTAAAGGCTCTTTTCACATATCTCTCCTCCCGTGAATTATTTCCCGCGATGCTTCGCTTCTTAATCTCTTCCCGTTGAATTTAATTAATGTATATTTATGAATCATCAACGACTTTGTCAAAGTTTGTTATGGGGTGCATCAAGTGCGTATAGTAAAAGCGACATGCGGTTAATTATAAATTTACTTATGTAAACTACGCTTTAATTGACGATTTATCTATTTTAAGAGATTGATGAATTTTTATTTTCATTGATCGTTTGATAATTATTCATGTACAAGTGTGCGTATAACATTTATCCATTTCAAACTACGGTGAATTTTAAAATTTATGGATCAAATTAACTTATCCTCGTATTTATATACTCATAAAATTGACTATTTTTCGATTTTGGAAAATTGCTTATCGTTAATTTCACACACATTTTAATGCAATTTTTAAAATATTGTCAATCATTCAATTAATATATACGTAGAAGGTACGTTTTAATATGTCTTAATAAGGAAGTATTTATGTATCTTCATATGTAATGTCTAAATTTTTTAATAGAAATTTTCTTCAACAACATGCATGCGAAAATTACCAGGATTTAAATCACTTTGCTCTTCTACAAGTATTAATTACTAATTACAAATTTAAAATCGCTTCTGAAACTTCAGTAATTCACGCAAAAAAAAATCTAACTAAACATCGAAAATTATTGAAATTTCACACGAAGCTACTACACGCTACTATAGCGATAATAATTATTTTGTATAATTACAGAATTACTAAATTAAGTACCTCGGCAAAAAGTAAATTGTAGGAATTCTGAAATATGATAATCTTCTGCTCTTAACCGATGGCATCAAGAATAAAATAAAATATATAATACTTTTTATTGAAGACATATTGCAAAACGATCGATAATGTTATATAAATTATAATAATTTTTACAATTTTAAAATTAATAAAACTTCATTTAAAATTGTATTTATATTTATAATTTTACATAACATAAAAACGTAAAAAAAAATATACTTAACGGTTATAAAAATCTTGTCTCGTAATAAATAAAATAATAAAGGCCATACGATGTCACGTATAATTCACATACCGCAACAATATTTCATTAAACGCAGTTTTAAAGCTGCACGATATATATTTAATTCGCATGCATGTAACGACATAAGCCAACCAAACATCCCAGGGATTTCACGGGGCAGATGAAATTAAGAGAACCGGCAATAAAGCATTATGTATCGTACCGCGATTGGCTTTAGCATTTTTCCCTTCACCATCTGGGTGTAACACACCAGATTCCGGGCCTCTCGTCGTCGTCGCCATCGCGCACTTATATATGCAGGACCATGTTCCGGAAGATGTCGAACGTGCCACGAAACTTTGAACAAGATGATTGTATCACGCTTTTGGTGGGCGCGAGGAGAGTTTGTTAAAAAAAAATGGGCATGGATACAGCCGAGGATGTAGTAGCGTTTTTCCGAGCGAAGATACCGAGTTTCTTTTGTTGAATTTTTAAAAATGTTTTTATTTTTTTTTTCTCTGGACAAGAATGGAAATGAGAATCAGCCGGCGTATTAACTGATTTACGGTATATGGGTTTATTCACTATATTATGATGTATTGCATCGATTGCAAGTTTAATATTGCGAGTTTATTAAAAAAGAAATTTCACATAATCGTAAATTTTTATTGGATATAACTTAATTTTGAAGTCGATTATAAATGAAAATAATTTTCAAAAATGTCTATATTTGAAATTTTTTTATAATTTGATTGTGGATAAAAAAACTTATTACCGAATCATTTAATTTTATTCTCTTAACGATAAATTTTAAAAAATTGTGATATTAAAATCAAAATAAATATATTATAAAAAATAATATTATTATATAATTACGATTAATGATTGTTACAAATAATTTTTCAACTTTACATTCATCTACTTTGAATAAGTATATTTGAAAACATCCATTACTCTCGACACTTTTCATATAACTCGCCGATTAACTATTGTCCAAATAATTTTTTTTTCAACTTACTCAAAAATAAGAAAGAAAATATGTATTTTTTTCTAAAAAATATTTGGCTAACTTACTTATATAACCTAACCTAATCTATATAATTAGTGAATTTATACATTATAATGGCATTATAAATATAGTCGACAACAGAAATTTTCCCAAAATATAGAGACATAAAATTAATTAATTTCAATAAATTTAATAAATATACAAAAGTTTAAAAAACATGTTTGTAATTTTCATTACATTTGTATATTGAATGAAATTGAAATATTGAATAATTTTTATAAAATAAAAAAATAGCTTCAATAAAATAAATAATTTTTTAATAATAATTAATAATTTTGCAAATTATTTTTTATAATGGATATAAATAATTATTTTATAATATGAAAAAAATGTGATTTGTTTCAATAAAAAATTGCTTTCTTGAAAAAATCATCACTTATAAAATTTAAGTTTAAAACAATTTTTTTATCCGAAATACTCGAGAATACCATCGATGTTACTTTTTGTAAAAGATTACAACTGAAAACTTTATGAAAATAATATATTTTTCAAAATGTTCAATCTCCTTTAATAGATTGTAGATTTTTTATCTTTATACGAATTTATTTACAGTTTGAAAAGAAAAATCCTAATCATCAATATATGAACAATATCGAAATTCACGGTGTCAAACTAAAAACATTTATTCGCTTATTTGTTTATCCTTTACCAAATTTGAAATATTTTTATAATTTACTTATAAAGTACTTTTATCGATTCTAGTTATTGTTATTAAAAAAATTAAAATGATGGATTTTTTATAAACATTTTTTACGTAAATAATGATTTTCATTTTTTACGTTATAAGATAACATTTAAATTTTAATTAATGTTTTTACATTAATACAATCATTTATTGTTTCAATAAATTTGTAGATTTTACGAATAAGAGAACATAAGAAGAGCAGAATTAAAATTCGCGGCGGAGTGGAGAGAAACAAGCATAGCAGTGCGACGCACACATTGCCGCATATCGATGTATATTTGAAAATCGTAAGCCCCACCCATTTTTGATTTTTTTTTTCTCAACGCTTGCCTACTCGATTGCGAAGAAATCTGATTGTCTGTTAATTTATTGTTAATTAAATAGTAACTAATTCACCGAGTTTAATGTAACAAGGTTTTTGTATTTATCAATTTCTTTCTGTACCCGGCGTTATAAATATTTTAAACGCCTAAAAGGACACGCTGTATATATATATAACTAATTGAATTGAATAATGATGTTTTTGAAAATGTAAATTTATTTCATTATCACTATGTTAACAGTTTTATATTCTTGTAATACTTCTGTACATATTTTTTACATGTGGTTATATGGAAAGAGAGGGCTGAGCAATACACACAAGCATACGGCAAATTCACACACGAACATAGCGCTGTACGCGTTACCATCTCTACTCATAGTATAGCGCAGTGGAGAGGGAAGTGTCGTCTACTCACACAAGCGTGCGCGCACGTATACAAGCAGATACACGTATACTTGCAATAGGAAGCAACGTGCACTTTTTTTTTATGACCACGCTCGAGTCCCATTCTTTCGCATTCACTCCCAAGTGCCGAGGCTCGCCATTAGATGTTTTACATAAAAAATGGTACATTACCGCGCGTATCATTAAGTGGAATAGCGTAGTCATGTACGAGAATATCCAGAAAAGAGGAAGCAAAAGCGTGCTCGCTGACACACCCAGCTCTAGCAAAGGGAAAAGTGAACAAGAGAGATAGAGAGGCTACATGTAACACACATACAATCAGAGTACGCGGAAAGAGACTTTCGCGAGCGTGGGACAATGCGACCTTCGCATACGACTCTCGCGTATGTATGTACGTACACGTCGAGAATACGGATGGAAGAGAAAAAAAAAAAAAAAAAGAAGCGGCGGTAAGGACCGTATGCGCCTGTATTCATTCTCTCTCTGGTTCTCCCTCTTTGCGCGCATGCAAAACAGCGACGACAAGATGCGAGCAACTGGGTCGCTGAATCGGTGGGCCTTCACCAATTAAGAAAAACCAACGGTCGAAGGGGGGAGGGAAATGATCTACCGTACGCGCGCGATCCAGAAACGTGATCCACGATCGGAACTCACTCCGGCAAAACTAAGAGCGAGTTCTCCCTCCCTCCCTCTCTCTCTCTTTCTCTCTCTCTCTCTCTCTCTCTGTGTCACCGAGTCGTTCGGGTTGCGCGCGTGTACGTATACTTTCCCGGCGAACTATGACCTCTTCGCGACAACTTTTCCTCTTGATCGAGGTAACCGTTTATGGGATGATTCTTCCTTTCGTAAGGTTGATTGGGATAAGTTTCGAGGATTATTAAATGCTGAGCGGAGGAGTGATTAGGAGAGAACAATTTCGAAGATTCGACTAAGAGTGTCTCTACGCGTGCGAATGTTGAAGCGCGTGACTGTCATTTTGATAATCAGATATCGAAGATGACTTGCGGTATTTTCAATGCACGCGATGAGTGATTGCAATGTGCATGGGAAAAATAAGTAACCAATGATTATATTTATAAACTGATACTTATTAGCATTGGATCATTAAAATTACAACGAAATTTATTAGAGAACAAAATTTTATTGATAAATAGAAACGTAAATATTAACAATTTTTAATATATAACTATTAAATGTTAACTGCTTGTAAAATACAACTATAAAACTTAAAATTTTTAGATGAAATTAATTTTAAAAATCATCGCGAATTTTACAAAAAAAAAAAAAAAGAAAAACGATTTATCAATTTATTGTAAAACCAACAACCAAAGTGAATAAATAAACGTTATAAACGCGATTACTTTACTCGCTATAAAAGAATGATTCCATAACCAACAGCAAGAACAAGTAGTACCAAAAGCAAGTATTCCCTATACATACACAGCCGTTACACCAGCAACAACGAAGACAGTAGCAACAAAAGCTTCGGTAACGTACAACTTGCGCGTTACATTGTTTCTCGCGTTTACGCAAGAGCGCTAAGGGAGAAGAGATGGAGAGAAAGAAAGAGAAAGAGAAAGAGAAAGAGAAAGAGAAAGAGAAAGAGAAAGAGAAAGAGAAAGAGAAAGAGAAAGAGAAAGAGAAAGAGAAAGAGAAAGAGAGAGAGAGAGAGAGAGAGAGAGAGAGAGAGAGAGAGAGATGGAGAGAAAGAGCTCATTAAAATAACGCACGACGCGCAAAATATTTTTTTCGAGATGCGCGCAGGTGCTCATTACCCGGGCGCTTCCGTGACGCCCATCGTCATCGGCGCGTGTGCGCATCACGATTTGCACATTGAATTTAGGAAATAAAAATAAAGACTCGATGAATACCGAGACCGAGACGCGCGAGATTAAAGAGCGCGTTAAGTGTCAGCCGGCTGATGCTTATTGATTTGAAGCTGCATTTTCTTTTTCTTTTACACGGGGAGTTTTGTTTCTTGAAAGTAGAAGAGTTATTTTTTCTTATAGAAGTAGACGACAGCGTATTAATACGCATTTTGTTCGGCATTTTTAAGGTAAAAGAGGTGTTTTTCATGTTGTTAAAATAATGGTTAGACTTTTTGTATGAAGGGTTATTTTTGATTAAATAAATGTAATGAGAACCATTACTTGTTTTTATAGAAAATTTGTAATATTATAAAAAAATTAAAGTAAAATAAACTATGATAGACAATAAATCTGACTTTCAACAAAGCTATATAATACGTCCGAAATGATCAAAGTCGTTTTAATGGTCCAATGATTTAGCTGTATACGCATACAAAATTTTTTCATGGTTTTTCAGCAATGAATATTTCATATAAGGTTTCAATTATGAATAAATTACCGATATACATTACAATCAATTTTAATGTGAAACAAGCATTCGAAAAAATAATTAAATTTTTAGAAATAAAGAAAATAATTTATGTATTAAATGATATAAAAATTTATAATTTATTATCAAACAAAGCATACGATCGTGACCAGAAAGTTTGTTAAATTTGTCTTTTTACATAGTATTAAAAATGTGCACAAACATTGATAAAAATCTCTTGTATGAATTTTTTAATTTTTCTCAAAGACAAAAAGATAAGAATTAACTTATGTACATATTTACAATATACAAAAATAAAAATTAGTTTATTTATTTATTCTAAAATTGAATTTCGAATAATTATAGATTTATATAAGATTTTTGAGGTATTCAAATTTTAAAATTATTTTCACATGCTTTATTTCATACAATTTTCTATTTTTCAAAAATTTTAATAGAAAACAAGTACTTCTTACACCAAAAGTAAACACCCCATTCTCCTCTGAAGAAGAAAAAAAAGCGCCTCGTTTACTTGTTTCGTCCAAACTCTCACATCGAAATGCATAAACCATACACACATATACACGAGAGAAACACTTTCATGGACATTGTGTATTAAAGATGCGTCGATGCGAGACTGAAAATATACATATACCTATAACCGCTGCTGTTGCTGCTCACGCTATACCATCACTATGTACGATGGCAGATCGCGATTAGATAGCATCGTTGGGGCGCATGTTATCTCTTCTCGCGGACACACGAGGTAAACGTTCTTCTCGTGCGCGCACCGAGAGTCTCTCTCTCTCTCTTTCTCTCTCTCTCTCTCTCTCTCTCTCTTTCTCTTTCTCTCTCCAAAATGTTTCTTCTAGCAACGGCGACTGCGCGTCGAGATTTCTATTTTCCGCGCGGATATGACTACTTAAGCGCGTAAGCTGAAATCGAGGATAAAGGGGAACCTTACTTTTTTGAAGAAAATGATGTATGGCCGACGTTGAAGTTAATTTTACGCTGCCGCTACGCAGCAATGATTATTCCTCGAGTGCGATCGGTTAAAAGAAAAAATTGTCCGTGAAATGCGTGTGTGGTCTTTACGTAATTTTTGGTCAACCCGTTCGCGGAATTTATTGTTAATGGTGTAATTTCCTTATCAATAATAGTTCTCATGGGTTGGGCAAGCGTGGTATTACTTTGATTTAATGGCTTATTGCTTTACTGGTTCTATAGAAAGTAAAATATTTTTATATTTCGGTTAAAATTGTTTTCGTTATATAGGAAGACGTAGATTTGGAACTCCAATCGTTTCTTTTTCCGTTAGTTACACATTTTTTTTTTATCTTTTTTGCTCAAAAAATTTTTTTGAACGAAATACGCACAATATAATATTACAAGAATAAAATAACGCAATAAATAAGTATTTTAAAATAACTTTTAATTAATGTAAAAAGTAACAAACATATGTTTATATAACGTTTTTTCGCTATAACATTTTTTTACGTTAGTTTGTTTAATTTTTAGACTGGGAGAAGCAGATCTTTGAAATGCACATAAAATATCATAAAGAAGTTTGTAAAGTCTTTTAAATTTTTAAGCCTAGACAAGAACGCATCATTTTAAAAATTGTTGCATTAACAGAGCTGCACATTGTTCAATTTTTCCATGCAGACCAAGCGCAAAATTCTTTCGCAAATATATGTATCCTTCGTCCTTTTATAAAAGGGAGGTGTATCCTCTTTGCTTAACTTACGCGCGAGACCTTGAAATTGGCAGAAAGAGAATAACTATTAATTATGTATTGTACCGGTCCTTGGAGAAAGTGAGACTTTGTTGCTCTTCTTACAAATTTTACGCTTCTTAGTTACGAGTATATGCGCGCGCGCGCGTGCGCGCTCGACTCTGCTTTGAAGCCGAACCGCAACGAGTCCCGAGGTCGTTCGCTGGTTAATAAATTTAACCGAGTAATGAGAGTGGAGTGGTGCAAGAAAAAAAAACTGAACTTTGACTTGGTATTTTCTTCGAGCGCGAGCGCCTCGTATATTATGCTTTTAAAGAGGGTTAAAGTATATCGCGCTTGGTATCTAAGTGTGTGTGCGCGTATGTATAAGTACTCGCTTTGCTCAAATTTTTGTATTATTCAAAAATATTCGCAAGGTGAAATTACTGAAATTCTTGTTAATTATACGTTATGAGATTTAATGCGTAGGTGTAGCTTCCATAATCGTTTGAAATTTTCCATGCGAGAATTTTTTTCCGCTTGAAATTTACTCATTAATGCGCTTTAACATGCGTTTGCATATTTAACAAGATTATTTTATTACAACTTTATCTTTGCTGCTCATATGCTAAATAATTATGTTAATAACTTCAACAGGGATATTTCAAATTAACTTTTTTTACGAAATTCGAGTGTTCGGGAAATATGGAACAAAATAAAAGCACTCGTTTAATTTTTGTAAGCGATAAATTAAAGAAAAACAAAAAATCTTAATAAACTTAATTATCATTTATGATTATTAATACGGTTCCCTTATAATTTGTCGCCAATAGCTTTGAAAAAAAATTTTGATACAGGATAAATCCATTTGAAATGTAAGTATTTACGCAAAAAATATTTTTTTCGTATTACAAGAAAAGTATAAAAAGAAATTAAAAATTGTATTAAACATTATACATTGTATAAAACATTTTTAATTAATATAATTACTCGATTAAAAACTGTAATCTGTAGAATTCATATTTATAAGTGAATAAATTTTGTTAAAACATTATTAAATTTCCGAAAAATTCGCTTTGATCGAGATAAAAATAAAAATTCGCCCGACCAAGTAAATTCAGGCGCGAAGCCCTTTGAAAACAATTGAGCCGTTTTTCGTTGCAGTTTATCCATCAGAAACCGTTCGAAACCTTTCTCTCTTTATCTTTCCTCCCGAGTAAAGCAAAACCACGAAGAATTCATCAGACGCCACGAGAAACGGGGAGAGAAAGATAAAGAGAGAGGGAAAGAAAGAGTCGGGCCTAGATGGAGGGGAGATTCAAAGACAAGCATCTCGCGGCAGAAATCTTCCCGCGTCTCGTATACGTATACAGAACGGCGAAAGGGAAACCGGAAACTGTCTTGCATATACATATAATGTACAAGAATTCTCGAATGAGCGCTGAATTTATTCATTTTTTTTTTTTTTTTTGGAAAATAAAGAAACAAAAACCAAAAGATCCAAAAAGAGAGTTAGGCGTTAAAAGAGAGAAAGAGAGACAAAATCCCCGAGGACAAAGGAGGTGAAGAAGAGATGAAAAGGGAAAGGAGAGGTAGGAGGGAGGAAAGATCTTCGACAGATTTGAGAGTCGGGAATTTTGCCGCGTATGCGTGCGCACGTATATATAAAGAGGACGAAGACACGTCGTCGTCTGCATACCCACACACACACACACACACACATATCCACGTGATGCATGAGACAGGCGCGCGTGAGAGTGGCGATAGGCGCGAGACGCCCCGACGGATTTTAAAAAAATTTACCGTCCCTACGCGCGACATCGAGAATTAATATACGACGGTGTCTTCGATTTTGTTTTTATTTTTATTAACGGTTTTATTGCGAGAAAGAGAAAGAGAGAGAGAGAGATGTAACGGGCGATTTGCTTTGCACTGTTTCGTATGAGTTTGCGTTGGAACTTTGTAATATTTGAAGGAGAATCGTAAATTTAACCCGTAATTGTTTTTTAAATTTATCGCACACAGTAATAATTTTTTATCGTCTTTTTTACAAAATAAGTTTTAAATACGAAAATTTATTTTTTTTAAATTATTATTTATCATTTATAAAATGTAGTTTAATATTAAACATTAAGAATTTTTTCAACTTAAATATTTACTGATATTTTTAATGTATTAAGAATTTGTGTCAGTTAAAAAAATTGCATGCCACCAGTTGGTAAAAAAAAGAAAAGTTCTTTTAATACACATGAAATTTCGCATTGAAATTTGTGCAATTTTAGTTTTTTTTGCTTAGTCATATGAATTTTCCGAGTTCTTTCACTATAGAATATATAACGTTATCATTATTATACAAAGTTAAACAAACTACCAACCACTATTTTATCTTTCTTCTTCGTTTCTCTTTTCAAAAACTTCCCATTAATTCACCGCTCGCGAAAGTGTAACTCTCGATGCGAGCGACAGAGAGCGAGCTTAAACGCACACAAGTACGAGCGATATAAAAATAAAATAAAAATAAGCGCGTATAGGCATACACAGGCAGAGATAAGTGATGCGTAAGTCCGGCAAAGAAGGAGTATCGAGTATTGCCGATGCGAGTGACGCCGACGATTTACGCACCCAGCGCGCTTCGATCATTGTCAATCTCTAGCGGCTGTTCGCACGCGCAACGCGAGAGATAGGGGAGGAGTCGTCTGTACGCCAAGGTGAAATCGGATTTGCGCGAGTGTCGCGACGTCTTCGCGCGTCTCTGGACGTGTAAGGCGGGCTTTCGACAAGGTGGATAAAAATCGACGAGTTACTGCACATACCCGGTGAGTTCCTTGCTCTTCGGTTAAGCAATGCTAGAGATGCCTTTCAAAGGAATTTTTCGTGCGTTGTATTTTTATTATCGGCTTCTAAAATTCTTTTTCTTATTCGATTGATTCAAAAAACTAGCGTTTTAAAAGCATACATGTTTGAAACAAATTCAATTCTTTATAAATGAGGAAAAGGCTTTATTTTTATTTTTATTATTTATCGCATAATTTCGAATCAATGAGAGAAAATACGCAATGAGCGTTGATCCAATTAAAATATTGCCTCCAGCGTTCTTCGAATTAGATTATTAGTACGACGACCAAGATTTGTGCGATGCTGCGCTTTTAAAGCCGTTGGGTTGGCTAATGTGCATATTTAGGATTCTTTGATATTTATAACAAGGCAAGCGACCTGGTTGTCTGGTATTTGGCTAAAAACAGATGTTACCCTCGACAATTATAATTTGAAAAAGTTGCCTAGATTTTTTATTTTATTGTTTTTTTTTTTTAGATGTTTGTTTGAAGTTTACAGTTTCGGGAAATTTCTATCGGTGAATAATGCAAAAATTGAATGATTGATTATTGAATTAGCTGGAAACAATTAACACGGATCGTTAAAAAACGTGTTTAAAATTTTTATCATTTACCTAAATATAGTTATAAATATTTACAATATGACTGCGTTATGTAAGATATAAGATTAGAAATATGTAGAAAAAGTATTATAACATGGATTGAATTAATATTAAAAGAATTTTAAGGAAACGTTACATGACATTTATCAAATAAAAAAAAGACCATATAAAATTTGTTACATTCTCGAATTAGTCGATAATATCAGTTATGCATACATACGCAGTCGTTAAAGGCACCACATCGCGCACTCAAAGACTTTGGCATCTTATTGCTCCCCGTAGACCATCGCACGCGCATAATTATTAGTTAATATCACCCTAGTTAAAAAGTAAAAGTGAAAACGTTACCGTTCGTACATATTTCAATAAAAATATCTGAGATCGACCTTGCGCAATCACGTTTAACGACGCGCCATTGTAATAAAGACGAGGCCTAGAAAATGACGCGCAAATGTAAAAGATCGCCATTCATAGATAACATCTCGCGGGACGTTTAACGCGCGCTCTTGCGGTTTAACCGTTATAACCCTCACAGTTTATATGGTAACAGTTTCTCGGTCGCTAAGAGCTCGTCTGACACCTTTTCCACGCGTGTACGCAACACACAAGTCAAGTGTGTGCGTGTGTGTGTATGCGCGCGCGCGAGCTGTTATCGTCGATAAATAAGTAGCCGAATGCGCGAAACGCGACCGCCAAATTCTTTTTTCCCCTCTTATCTCAACTCTTGGGGTCTCGGTTTTCCTCGATTTCTGCTGCGGAGGCGTCGAACGTTATAATTCTCGACTTGGGGGACTCGTACTTTCCATTTTTTCTCCTTCTTTCCTCGTTTTTTTTTTCTTTCCGATTGCTTCACGATTTTAACTTTCTTCTGGGGAGACTTGCCTTTTATTTGATATGTTTTTGGGATAGTTTACATAATTTGTGTTACTATTTATATTTTATAGATTTTGAGTTTTCTTTCTATCGTTTCATAGTAGTAGTAAAAAAGTATAATTTAATTGTCTTTGATAAACTCTTATAAATTTTAAAAGCAAAATATTATGGTGCATTATTTTAATATACATAAAAAGATTTCTTAACTGCACAATCATATTAAACGTAAAAGAATTATATAATTTCTGTACCCTAATTTTAATTAGTCATTAATTTAACTTTGTTTCTAGAACAATTTGAATAATTACATTACCCAACTGTCATTGCATAAGCTCGATTAGTCATAATTTATTTTTATTCATCAATGCAGTTTTGCATTATGCCTAATAAATTAAGTAAAAACAGTCATTAAAAAATTGTAAATACAAAAACATAAATTGAAAAACTAAGAAACAATTGTGTTTCTTTTGTCGTTGAATCTTTTACGATGAGTCGTTATTGTGCAAGAAAATCATCATCGCATGTTTGAATCTCGCGAATGCCAGTACAAGATTTAGCGCGACGAGTCAAAAGGAAGGAAAAAATAAAAATAACCGAAAGAGGAATGAAGATAATTTTGAAAATCAATCTTGCGGATTTTCTCGAATCGTAGAAATGCGGAACTACTGAATTTGTGTGTCATATACGAGATATGATAATGAGAATACTTGGATTTCATTTATTTTCATTAGAAAGCTCACGCGTTTCATGTAATACTTACTAATGCGTTTTGACGATTGAATTTCAAAAGCTGCGAATGCAGGGAAAGATAATTTTTATCAAATGCATAAGTAGTTTCTGTAAATGTATAGATTATACTAATCGAAAATTTTTCACGGCCTTCGACAGCGATGTTGCTGCTTGCATTAGTTTTAGAAATCACGCGGTGGTCGATAACTTTTTTCCAAGTTAATTGTTTGGTTACTTAACCCCTTGACATACAATGACGTCTCGGAGACGTCATGTATTTCATGTGCCATAGTATCTCTTCGGTGAATACCGGGCAGTATAATATTAATGGATTATCTGTTTTGGCCTTGCATCAATGCTGTTTTTTTTAGACAGTCGAAGATGCTTTCCCCCTCTCAAATGATATTTTACGGACGCGTCAACGCACATTTTATTCGTATGTCAAGGGGTTAACCTTAACGTTTCTTTTAGTTAACATTATTGTAACTAAAGATTAACTTTTTGCAAGTTTTAGAATACAATTAGTTTTGAAAATATATTTCTCATTTTATAAAGATGATTCATTAATGTACACCCTGTCCCTTTAGGCACTTAAAATATTAATAACACCGGATGCAGGGAGAAATTTTATAAATAAAAAACCTTGTTACGTTAAAATCGGTGAATTAATTACTATTTAATTAACAATAAATTAACTCTACGCGTGCAGGCGCTATTTGATTAAGAGGGGAAAAGTTTGTAAATATTTTAATCACTTATCAATTCAAATTGAGGGATCCGAAACAGAAACGGGACAAGCGAAGTTCGCCGATTAACTATTGTCCAAATCATTTTTTTTTTTCAACTTACTCAAAAATAAGAAAGAAAATATGTATTTTTTTCTAAAAAGTATTTGGCTGACTTACTTATAAAACCTAACCTAACCTATATAATTTGTGAATTTATACATTATAATGGCATTATAAATATAGTCGACAACTGAAATTTTCCCAAAATATAGAGATATAAAATTAATTGATTTCAATAAATTTAATAAATATTCAAAATTTAAAAAAAAAGTTTATAATTTTCATTACATTTGAATATTGAATGAAATTGAAATATAGAATAATTTTTATAAAATAAAAAAAAAGCTCCAATAAAATAAATAATTTTTTAATAATAATTAATAATTTTGTAAATTATTTTTTATAATAGATAAAAATAATAATTTTATAATATGAAAAAAATATGATTTGTTTCAATAAAAATTGCTCTCTTGAAAAAATTATCACTTATAAAATTTAAATTTAAAACAATTTTTTTATCCAAAATACTTTCCTTTACCAAATTTGAAATATTTTTATAATTTACTTATAAAGCACTTTTATCGATTCTAGTTATTATTATTAAAAAAATTAAAATGATGGATTTTTTATAAACATTTTTTACGTAAATAATGATTTTCATTTTTTACGTTATAAGATAACATTTAAATTTTAATTAATGTTTTTACATTAATACAATCATTTATTGTTTCAATAAATTTGTAGATTTTACGAATGAGAGAACATAAGAAGAGCCGAATTAAAATTCGCGGCGGAGTGGAGAGAAACAAGCATAGTAGTGCGACGCCGCACACATTGCCGCATATCGATGTATATTTGAAAATCGTAAGCCCCGCCCATTTTTGATTTTTTTTTTCTCAAGGCTTGCCTACTCAATTGCGAAGAAATCTGATTGGCTATTAATTTATTGTTAATTAAATAGTAACTAATTTACCGATTTTAACGTAACAAGGTTTTTTATTTATAAAATTCCTCCCTGCATCCGGCATTGTGAATAATTTAAGCGCCTAAAAGGACAGGCTGTATAAGGCTTTCATATTACGAAACTTTCTTTATCTGTATATTTCAAACACTTGTTAAATATCAAAATATTTCGTACAACAATAAATCAGTAGAATGGTAAAAGAGCGAAGTTTGGATTTAAAATCTGTCGTAAAAGTCAACTTATTTTTCAATTAGATTCAATTATTCACCGGTTCTCCCGCAAATTTATTTTAAGCATGCGTCCGTCCGTAAAAGTAATTTACGCACACCCTTTTAAAGTGCAAACCAGCGCGCATAACAAAACGGGCGAGTCGCCGACGTTTTCACTCGCTCGTTACTTTTCTTCCAAATGAACGAAGAAAAGAACGAATAAAAAAAAATAATAAAAAGGTATACAAACCAAGAAATCTTGCCGACAGATAATACACAGGAGACCGCTTTGCGCGATCCGTCGAGAAACAATTTGGCAGATATGGGCCAGTGTGGTTTATATTATATATATATATATATATATTTATATATATATATATACTTTGCCCGACACTGGAAAGTGGAGTGTCTGACGCACGCGTATGTATGTATATAAATAAACGTATACATAAACGTTTGCGCGGGACAGTTGTCTCGTTAGCGCGGCATTTCTCGTGGGTACATTTATACGTATATATAAATGTATAAGGTAGGTGGTCGGTGCGTTGTCGGATTGCGCTCGTATTTATGCGCGCGCGTACTTCGAAAGACAGAACGAGTGGGCGGGTATGTATATAAGGATCGTCCTTTTACTTGTAACCAACTTTGATCGAGCGACCTTGGATAATGGGATGTGTTTTCAAGTTGAAATCGACAGAGTTTCCGGTAGGATCGCCGATGGGAGACGATTTACTTTCCCGCTTTTTTTCTCGCGCATTAAAGAAGAGAAACGATAGGGACTTCTTTTCATGGAATTTGCAGCAAGTATGCCATACAGTAATTGCAGTTCTTTAGGATGATAAGCTAAAATAGATGTTTTTTAAATCAATTTTATTTATCATCCTCGATAAAGCACCTAATCAAATCTAGTTAATTTAACTCACTCTTGACACTTTAACTCAAACTACTCCTATCTTTAAATAAAATTTTATAAGAAATTAAGTAAGACCATAAGGAGGTGTCTGTTTATTCTCGATCCACCACTTGCGGTACAATAGCACAAAGTCATCGGTAGAACGCGCGAGTGATCGACGACAAAGATTGTGGATTTTGGCGCGAACGCATTGCTTAGGCTATCTGCTTGCGCTCTCTCTCTCTCTCTCTCTCTTTCTCTCCCTCTATTTCTCTCTTTTTCTACTTTATAATGTAAGCAGCTTTTCTATACGATTATTTACGCGAGCACGTGATATTTTTGTGGCTCAACTATACGTACACACGTAACGAACATACGGCGACAAATGAATTGATACCATTGCGGTGTACGTAAGTCGCTTTGCGAATGTTTGGATTTTTATTATAAATAAAGAAAAGAAGGAAAAAATATTACGCGGGCTACACGACTTGAGGGATTATACGTTTTTTTATACTTATCGTACGAGTTTGCTGTAAGAAAATAAAAAATTGCTACACAGGTTCCTTTCTCTCTCTCTCTCTCTCTTTCTCTCTCTCTTTCTCTCTCTCTCTCTGTCTCTCTCTCTCTCTCTCTCTCTCTCTCTCGGAGACGCGCTGATGCGAGGTTACGTATACTTTTACACGAAGTTTTATTTTTCAGATAGAAAGAGTCGCATTTGTTTGTTTTATGCTAGCTATATGTTATTAAATTAGCCGGCGTGTGCCGTTAGATGGGGAATGTAAAGACGACAGTATGGTTAATGCTACTTTTTCCCTCGGTGATGGCTTAAGCAGCATTTGATACTTTAAGCTAATCAGTTTGTGTCCAATTTAACTAAACTTGAACGATAACGAAATGCGAGGCGGTAAATTATCTTAACCGGGTATAAACAATTTACTGTTCACTTTTGCTACTTATAATACGAAAATTTACGGTTAAATATTATAAATTTTACGAGCAATTCTTCTTCGGATTTATGGAAAATGTTAAGTACATAAATTCGTGTGTATAAAATTTATTGATTTAGGAAAAACATTAAAAAATTGAATTTGTAAAAGTCGAATAATCGATGAAAAAGATTATATTAAGCGACGAAAAAATTTATTTATTTTAGTTATCAAAACAAGTAGTTTAACAATTGATATCAAGTATCATTTTTCAATTTACTTTTTTATCATATCATAAACTTATTTTAACGCTTTGAATTATTCCAATCTCATATGTATGTATTCTCAGTAGTTCCATTCTATTATTCAAACATTTATCAGCGTTAAATTGCAACAGCGATATAAAATGTTAAAACTTTTCAAACTTTCAATACATGATATATATCAGCACTCGAATGAAATTTTATCTAAACTAAAACGACATCAAGTAACATTATCGGCTCGAGTATTGAGATTTATTCACATATCAGTGTCTAACTCAAGCGTACTTTTACTTTTACGTATATCAACTCGCTGTATCAAAACGGTGTCACATCATCGTAGATCCTTCGATCGAGAAAAATTTGAAAAGTAACTTTCTGCCAGCGCGACAATTGGACAATTACTTTAAAACCGCGCGTATTATAAGAGCTCGAGAATATTACAACAAAGCGGATATAAAAGTAAAAGAAGAAGCGAAAGCAGGAAAAAAAAAAAAAGTAAAGAAACAAGGGAGGATTTATCGAGCGTAGCGCGAGTTAACATGTCGTGGGTGGCGCCGGCGACCGTAAACCAAGAATTCACGCACCGGGAGTTACATGGGCGCTGCACCGCGCGCGTCTTTTTACGTATTTTCTTTTCTTGCTCTCTTCTCATGTGACCGCGACAAATAATGCGAGCGCGTACGGAGGCGCCTCTAGGTGCCTGTACCCTTTTCTCGTTTTTTCGAAATATGCGCGCCTATATAGAAGCCTTTTTTTTTTTTTTTTTTTTTTGTTTCTCTTTTGCGGTATGATGTGGCGTGCGAGTGAGCTTGTATACGTTATTCGAGCGTGCAGGTCGTTCATTATTTTCTGCTTTGTATGAGTGATGTCTCGACGTTGCGGAGCTTTATGTTCTGGCAAATGCTAAATCACGACGCGATCGGCTTGTATACTTTAGATTTTTATGTTAGATCTGTACAATATAATAAATTTACGTAAAAAATTAGCCTTTATGCGACTTCACAAAATTTTATAAAAAATATGCACTTTTTAGATAACATTAAAATTGATTCGAAGAATTCGATTAACAACCTGTTGACAAACAGTTATTATTATACATAAAAATATAAATATTTATACTAAAATAAAATCATTGTAATAAAATTTAAATTACGTATTCAAATATTGTCTGCAAGGTGTAATCAGTGATCGCTCGAACTTAGAAAGTGTTTTGGTACAACAACTCTTTACAGTGGACTAGTTTAAAATTATTTTTGAAGAAGGTGATAATCTTACGTAATGCAATGAAAATTTTTAATTAAACATATTTTTTCATCGTAACAATAATGTTGCCTTATTTACAATAAGAAATAGAAATTTCAAAGTTTAACGCTAATAATACTCTATAAATATTTTTCATTTCTAAATTACAACATCATATTTTATATACTTATTGTGGTGAAGACAATTGTTTTGCAATATTTTAAAAGAGAAAAAATCGAGTGCAATGACAGACGTGTGAATCGCCCGATAAAAACTCGCGGAAATGTTGCGTTTGAGGTAACGCTGCGATCGAAATATTGCGCAACTTTAGTCTTTTAATTTGCACCTTCGAATCATAAATGCCATTTTTACGTAGTCTTAAAAATCCCACGCGTGGAAATAAAATTTAGTCTTTTTGTCTATTAAAAAACTCATAACCAAAGTTTATTTCTCGTATTCTTATAACTTTTAAACGTAATTTCGAAATTTTTTCTAAAACAGTTCACTATTTTGAGTAATAGATGCATGAGAATTTATTATATCCTATTATTAAATTCTACTTGAAAAAAAAGAAGATAATTTATGTCCACTACAAATTTTTTATTGCCTCATTGTATTTTATTGCCTTGATAGTTTTTTAATTATTTAAAAATTAAATAAAAAATATAAAATTTTTATTTTAAATCGAGAAATTGTTTCATTATGTATTTTAAAAAATTAAGAAATTAAATTTTATTTACTTCTTTGTGCGTCTTATTAAACTTTAAATAAATGGATTTGATTCTCTTGATGAATCTTTATTATATTTGAATATTCTTGAACAACAATAATACCTTCCTTAAAAAACATCCAAGAAATAAATTAAAAACAATTTAATTTCTCGTAAAGCGTTTGCCCCTAACACCCGACTAAAATTCCTAACGCAATATCGGAATAATTAAGCAACCCTTACCTACACCCACGCAATTCATTCAAATCCAGAGCCGAAGAGAGATGAAGAAGACTTATCGTACAAAGTCTCTCCTCGACCCTCTCCTACATATAGCGGTTCGCAATATCTCTGCGTGTACAGACACGTCGTCGTCGCCTTTCGTCTTATTGTAATACCTTCCTCGTCGATTTATCATATCGAGACAGCAACAGCCTCGTTCCCCGTTCAATTAAAATCGTTTTGTGCCTTCGTCCCTACCAACTCACACGGACACAATTCGTTCGATTGCGGATAACTGCAGCGAGTGTCTTTGTTTTCGCGCGACCCTTTGCAACATCCGCATGTGGCTCTTTTTTTCTTTGATGCAATACGTTGTTTCTATTTTGTTTTGTGCGAGTACATTTAGAACGTAGTTGTGCGAATGTAAAATGTACAAAATGGATGCTTACAAAATAAAAGTAGGGGGAATTCAAAAGACGTAAATATTTAGTGGACATTGTAATACAGATGGGCTTTCGGGTTATTAACGAATCATGAATTAGTTGAACGTGTGAGACGAATACATTTGAAATTTCATTTTTGCCATTTTAAATTGTTTTTGTATTATTATTTATTTCGTTTTACTTGAATAATTATAATTTTTTATAAATTATTAAATATTTATATATTGTAAAAACTAAAAATATTGAAACTTAAACGCAATTGAAAAATGATAAATTTTATTACTAAGCAATTAAAATTAAAGTAAATTTTTATTTTTAATAAATTAATTCTCAACCTTCTCATGTAAGAAATTAATTTTAAAATTTAAAAAATATATTATTATTCATTTTAAAAATAATGTTCAACATTTTGTAGGATATAAGTCAGTTTTATGAACCAAACAGCAAACTCGAACATGTTTTTTGAGCTACATTATGACAAAGAGAAATTTACTTCACTTAATGTGCTCGTGGTTTTACTTATGACGGTAAAAAAAATCGTTTAAAACTAATATTTACAACCATGGTTCATAATTAAAATTTAATTTTTATATTGAAATTTATACCCTTTATTTTCTATGTTTACCAATGAACAGAAGTACTATCAATTCATTTTAATTATAATAAATATAAATTAAAACGAAAAAACTTGCAAAACAGCTGTTAATAGAAACAGAAAGTTTAAAAAAAGATGCAAAAAACACGAAAAATAAAAGGAACAACGCGCGCATATAAATAATCACACGGTATCGCACAACGCCGGTGTATCGAATTCGAACGAAAGTGAAAAGTGTATAAGGAGAAAAAAAAAGGAAGGTAAAGAAGATACATGTAATAAAAAAAAAAGTGACGGGAAAGAAACAACGGACAAAGGGCGCCGAAAGTGGCCGGTGCGCTTTTATACATAGCGATCAAATCATGTCGGTTACGTGCGCGAAGATTATTACTCTTGCACGCGCGTCTCTCGGATCCAACCCCTTCTTATGATTTCAGCCACGCATTCGACCGCGCGTCCGATTTGCTACGCTTACACGCTTCTCGTACACACACACACACACACGCGCGCGCGCGCGCGCGTATAGTCTTTTTCTTTTGTGTCCGAGTCTTTCGACAAGCATTTTTCAACAAGTTTTCGACTTGCTTTTTTAAGTCGCGACCACGAAGATGTTCATTTTAGCTAAGTCTCTCGGTAAAAATATAATTATCATCGTTAAATGTTGAAATAAAATTTTGAATGTTTTAAATCAAGCGAAATAATTATTATTTAATAAATAAAAGCTTAGCAATATTTTTATTCAATTATGGGTAGATTTCCTTGTAATAATTCGTCGTACAATATTTAAAACGCATTGACTGGAAATTTACATAACACCGCGATACAGATTAGATAAATTTATGGAACCAAGAGAGACATTTATTTCGCTTATTCATACACAAAAAACAAAGAAAGAAACATAATGGCAAGGCAAATGAAATTTAAATTCGTATCGAAGGAATGATTTATGATATTCAAAAATAATAAACGAGCCGATAATTAACGTGAAAAAAGTCGAATTATAAAGTCGATATCGAAAATCGAATCTAAAACGCCGAAGCTGTAACACATGCGGTCGTTCGTTATATACGTTTATAAATGTATAACGAAAGTAAATAGAAATGAGAAAATCGCACCTCGGACGGTGCACATACACACGCGCACGGACGCGCACGCGCGCACGCACACACACACACCGATCGAGAGAGAAAGAGCGAGAGGGAAATAAAGAAGTCTTATCATAATTATACATTTTTAAATGGCAATAAATTTCTATTTCATCTGCGACACGCCTCGCTGTTTTTTATATACGAGTAAATATGCTTTCTTAAATTGTGCATATTTATATATGTATATTTGCATACAAACATTAGCCAACCTTCTTCAATATTACTGTGACGTATGGAATAGCACATGGAGCACTATTACGTCACAATTTTAATTTGTTACTATGCTCGTTTAATTCGCGACAAACTAAACTAATTAACGCGTAGGTTTGGCGTTATTTTGAACCTACGATTTTTCGCAATAGTTCGGGCTAGCAGAGCGAAAGATCAATGTTGGTGGTTTATCAATGACTAAAATTTACTTGATGAATGCAACCGTGCAGATTTAGGAAAAATTATATAAAATGGTTTTAAAACTGACAATAACCATCATGACATGCCTCATTTTACTTACCTCGCCGAATCAGTGTTGAATTTTGAAGATAATTAAAAAAATATTATTTTAATAGAAAGATGGAACGTAACAAGCGTTTAAACGCAATTAGCCGATGCTAGCAGGGACAAAACTGAATGCTACGATAGGATAACAAACGCTTACACGCAACTGGCCAGAGACTAGCAGGGACAAAGCTCAGTGTTATATAAGATTGGAATATTGTAGATACATTAAGGATAGAAAAGTTGGAGATCAAAAAATAATTGTTAAAATTAAAAATTAAAGAAAATAATTCTTAAAAATTGAACGTAGTAGAAAAAAAAAAATTGAAAATAGAATTTAGTTAAAATTTGAAAATTTGAGTTTGTCTTTTTGAATAAACTTCCGAAAACCCCCCACCCCCGATTTGGCTGAAGTAATATTCATTGCGAGTGAGAGGTTAACTCTTACTCACACATATAAAGGTATAGAGAGAGTGTGTGTGCGCACGCGCGTTTGAGACTACGCGCGTGTAGTCTCCCGGTTGGCCGCGAGAGACCGCGTCCAACCGCCAGCCAACCCGCGAAAAGTTAGGGCCGGCTCACACGCTTGAAACCAGCTCGCGAGCATTAAGGCTGGTACACATGCCTTGCTGCGTGAATACAGCAAGGCGAGTGGTCGACACGCATGCGCAGTGCGTGTCTCGCGTAAAATTATTGCGCGTGTCGTAAATCTAATTGCAATCCTCGGCAAGAGGCCTCTACGCGGTAAATAATTAACCTACTGTTGGCACGCGAACTGAGTAGCCGAACCCGGTGGGAGCAGCACCGACAGCGGGACCTTAGGGTAAGGCCCCTCACACGTAATAGAAAGTAGGATCCGAGGAGGATCCTACGTTGTAAGCAGATCGGCACTGCACGAGAGTGCCATTGCACGACGGCTAACGCCCGTCGGCACTCCAGGCCGCACCGAGGGAGAGCTGCGGCCGCAGCAGTGCGCACGTGCAAGGAAGAGTCCCGCACGTGCCTCTGATAAGAACCCCGTTACAAAAGAATTAATTAAAGCTTATTATATTAAAATACATAAAATATTACGAAGGCGTTAAATTGTTTTATGGTTCAATAATTGGCGTACATTAGTTAAATAAATTTGAATTTTAAAAGAAAGAGTAGGAAAAATGCATCTATGTATCTAAAAAGTTGTGCTGGATTGTACTCAACTTGTGCTATAATGTGCCGTAAATACAATAAAAAAAATTAATTTTAAAAATTTTGATTTTAAGAGAGAAGAAAAACTACGTTTCCACAAATTATTCGTTTGATTAAATGATAACGTTGCGATATTTCACAGGCGTTTAAAATTTTATGGAACAACGCTATTTGAAATATATTGAAAGATTCAAGTTGAGATAAAATTAATTATGTAACGATTTGAGAAAATTCGTATTAATTATTAAGTTTAAATTGACGTAATTTATACTATTCACTGATTTAAGTGCGTTCATTAATTACAAGCTTAATTATGTGCTTTGGAAAATACTCATTCGATGTTCTTAACAGGTTACTTCGGCTACAATTAATATTCAAGTATTCAAGTATCAATTTAATTTTTTGAATTTTCACAAAGAATATCTAATGTTTTTTTGAAATTCAAAATTTAAAAAAAAAAAAAGCTAATGAAAATTTTATTAGTATTTAAGGTATATTTTCTTTACGCGAACATTCTATCATATTTTTAATGTTTGTTTTAAATATTAACAAAGTTTGATTAATGATTCTTATCAATGCGGATAATTTTCTTGGAAATGTTTTTTTGATGGTCTTATTAACTATTCGGTTATTTATTCAAAGTGCCCGTTATCGTTATCATTATATTCGTTTACTTATTCTATGCGATCTCAATGTAACTATTCATGCTTGCTTTATCCAAAGTCATAAACTTATTCGAATGTGACTACTAATCAATTATTAAATTTTAGTAAAGAATTTTTTTAAATTTCAAAAACATTATGCTATATATGAGAAAAAATTAACGAAAATAATGTTACATTGATTCTATTTAATTATTATGTCATAAATTTACTGTTAATAAAAATAAAAATAAAAATCCTCAACATATAGAATAACTGCACGTAATATTATCAATAAATTATTTAAAACAAGCATAGAAAATTATTTCACATAATCACATTATGTCACATAATCTTTTTAAAAAATTGCATAAAGAAAATTCGTCTTACCTTTTTGGACGCGGCGTGCTTTACTTCGTTGAGTAATTTGACGGCCGGTGACAGATACGATTTCACAAAGTTCTCCAAATTTCCGTGATAAGCGCAAACGAGAATATCGCGTGCCTGTCTTGTTAAAATATCCAACACGTTTTCACCATAAATTGGTCCTAGGTAACTTCGAATTAACGACGCGGCATCCGCTCGTACCTGGAACAATAAATATTAATTACAATATACAAACAATTTACATAAAGTAAATGTAAAATTGAAGTTTTATCAATAAATTGTATAAATGTTAAATTAAATAAAAATAAATTAAATTGTAATTTAATTCGAATATATTTGATAAGCAAAATTTATCTCTAACTATATAAAAAATTGTAACAATGACATTTCGACACGGATAATGATTTTTACTTAAAAGTTATGTCTATCAAGTTAGCCCCGCCATTTTGTCTTTTTTTTTTAAAAAAAGTTGTGCTGGATTGTGCTCAACTTGTGCTATAGTGTGCCGTAAAAAATTAATAATTTTTATTTTTAAAAGAAGAAAAAGAAGATACATTCATTTTAAATTGAACAGGAAGTTGAGCACTTAGTTAAATAAAAAAAAAATTTTTTTATCAAATATATTATGCTATTTCTTTATTCGTTTATAATTGATAATTAAAGTAATAACAAATTAATTTGTATTTGCGTGTGTCATTCGATCGAATTCGGCCAAAGTACAGGTATGTTAATGAAATTAATCATGTGGAAATAAAGTATATTTTAGAAATTATTAGATGTAAAATAATATTCACAAATTGATTTTTTATTTAACATTCATTCGAAGAAAACGCAAGATTTAATGTATTATAAATCTAATTATTTAAAAAACAATATTTCATACATTTTTCTATTATGCTTATCGCATCGTATAGTTTTGAAAATGTTTACAACTCATGATCATCCAATTTGAGGATCACTGCTATTATCACAAATATGCCTGAAAATCTATGTAAAGAAAAAGCCCGTTTCTTCAAAGAACATTCTTGCTTTTATGCTAAAGCGACTAGCGTAGTTTTTAATATCAATTAAAAAATATTATTAATTTAATTAAAATGAAAGCTTTATTAGTATTGTTCCTTATAGTAATTCTTGTATTACATTGGACTAAGGTAATTATTTTCCTTTTCCTTTCGATGAATATAATTATTCGTATTAAATTAAGAATTTATAAAATTTTTATAATTTTGTATATAAAGTATCTCTAAGAACATGTTGCGACTTTTTAAGTTATTTCAAACAATAGTAATTAATTAATGTACATTTTTTTTGAATATTGATTCCTACAATAGGTTTGGATTTTTTAGGATAAAATATGAACTGTTCAGTATAATATGAGTAATATATAAATATATATTCTTGATGTTATTGTTATTTATTGATGACATTCTATTTAACAGATCGAATGCAGACTTCTACAACAGTGTGAAGACTCCAGTTTGTATTGTAAAACTGTAAGGCGAGCTAAACAGTGTAATGTATGGATATATTTTCTTTTATTTAACCTTAGTAAGTTTATGTGTAATTTCAATAACTTGCAATAAATTTTTATTTCAGAAAATGAATGAATGTTTTCCACCGATTACTAAGGATAATTCCGTCAGGCGATTTCATATTGAACCGACGACTAGTTCTTATTACCAAGATTTGAGCCAAAAGTTAAATCTCCTTTCTCAAGCGAATGGTGTCGGGCGTTAGTAAATTTCACTTAAAAGTATGTTAGACAGTATTTATCGTTATTGTAATGTAATAAACTAATACCAATAAATGTAAGAAAAAATAATATGTGAGCATTATTATTTTATTATTTAATTTATTTATTTATTAGTTCTTAAATTCAAAATAGTTACAATACTGAAAGAAAAATGAGTAATGCGCACTCCCAAATTCCAGTAGCGTGAGATTACTTATATAAGTGCAGTATGGAGATAGTTTCGCGCCGTCCCCATTGCACATATACGTCATTCGCTCTCGAATGCAGCGCCATATTGGCTCTATCGTAGCAATGCATAGTTTCTGCGGTGCGCAGAAACTCGTTATTCTCGATTTTGGGAAGAGATCACCCCGAAGACATAGAAACGCCTGTATCGAAAGGATGCGTCTGTTTCCAAGATTGAGAATGACGAGTTTCGGCGCATCGCAGGAACTATGCATTACAACGATAAAGCTACCGCACTCTTACGGTCAATGGTAGCAATCTATTTCAACGCAAGGTTTTGACAGCGCTGCGCTCTGTGCTGAATTGTCTCTAACGCGTACGATTGAATCATAACCAAGCCACTTGTGAGAGTGTGGCTTACTCTTTTCTCTTACTTATTTTTCTTTTCGCCAATGATCAATTTAAACATTTACATACTTATACTATACTTGTCACATCGTAAAATTCTGAAAATATTTGCGTTATTCACGATTACTCAATTTCGAATCGTGCAAATATTATTATAATATGCCTCAATAAATCTATATCATGGAAAAGTTTCTTTGTTAAAATAACTAACGTAGTTTTTATTAATACGTAAACTAAAGCTAATTATACATCATTTAAAGTTATTACTAATTCAATTGAAATGAAAGCTTTATTAACGTTTTTACTTATAATTTTGTTTAACATTTGAATATATTTATTTACCCTTTTTACCCGCTGCAACAAAGCAACAAATTGATTTGAAATTGACATGCAATAGAAAACGGCATATTATTAATATGTATGGGTAGTACCGCTAATTATATAATTAGAAAATAATAATTTTTTTCATTATTTCCTATTTTGCTTATCGCAAAGTATTGTTTGAAAGATATGATTCATGATCATGTTATATATAAAAATATTTATACTATTGTGACAATTAGCTTGACGTAAGTTAATAAAGATATAGAGATATTTTCCCAAGTCTTCTAACGATTAAATATACTCAAGCCAGTAGCATAGATCTGGTTAATGCTTAAATTAAAGTTAATTATAAGTAAATCATTAAAAAATTACTAATTCAATTAAAATAAAAGTTGCATTAGCATTGTTACTGATTGTGATCATTGCACTACATTGAACTAAGGCAATTATTTTCACTTTCTGTTTTATGCATAAATATTTATGTCTTGTTTATAATCATAAAAATTTCAACTAATTATTTAATGTATATATTCATTACGCATATTGATTCATGTAAATCATTTTTATTTTTTTGTTTCAATTAAAGTAAAATTTTTATTTTATTTGGTCATGAAAAATGAAAATGATTATTAAAGTTGTAATTGTCGCTAATACGACATTTAACAAATAAATGAAAATAAATTCTTTTTTTAATCTTGAGTGATATAATTATTGTTTATCGATGATGTTCTTTTTTTTTTTTTTTTAATTAGCAGATAGAAGGTAGAATTCTTTTATCATGTAAAAACCCTAAACGGTATTTTCGCTATGAAAAACGAGCTAAATGTGTGAGGTATGACATTTCTTTTACACTAGTTGACATATATTTTTAATATTTTACGGCAAATTTTTATTTCAGATAAATGTTTTTCATTGACTACTTCCAAAGATTTCGTTAAGATAATTAGATTAATAGCAACGGTAAATTCTCAAACAGATTTCAATTTTTTTTAATAATGAGAAATCCTGATTTAGATTTCAATTTTGTTTATTTGAATGGTATCGTACGTTAATAAAAATATATTGGGAGTGTGAATAAGTTCTCGCCGTTTTTTGTGAAAATGAATTCTTTATTTAAAAACAATAATGAAAAAACAAGTCAATTAAAGTATTGCCCATCGCTGGAGATTATTTTTTCCCATCTTTCTGGCAGCATTTGTATTCCAAGTCGAAAGAACGACACAGGCCGTTAGTCATCGATTGAAATAAATAGTAATCAGAAGGCGCAATATCTGGAGAGTACGGCGGGTGGGGTAGGACTTCCCATTTTAGCGTTCCCAGGTATTTTTTGACCGGTGAAGCAACATGCTGCCGAGCGTTATCATGCAGCAAAATCACCTTATCGTGTCTTTGCTCATATAGTGGCCGTTTTTCTTCCAATACTCGGCTCAAACGCATCAATTGTCGTCGACAGAGATCTCTTGTGATGGTTTGGTTGGGTTGGAACTGCACGTTATTGAGTGCTCCTTTCCGATGTTTGATGGTAAAGCGGTGGCCTTGGAGCTCTAAGTCCCATCGAGCCAGACTTCCTGTCCAGTTAAGGCGCCTCTATCCATCCACAAAATATGAGCCGAAAGCTTTAATGACGCAAGGTTCACTCATGGTGCTTAAAAAATTTTTCAGCCTTGTAACCCATACGAAGACTCGTACTTAGTCAACAGAATAATTAATTTTATTTTGTTGCATATCAATAAAATGTAATTTCGAACCCATACTGACAGTTCGTAAACTACAGATATCGTCTGCTAACGCATGCGCATTTTGTACACACACGCGTACATGTACATGTAGGGTCAGAAAGTGACAGATAACAGAATGTAAATATAAATATAAATTATAAAATTAAAAAAAATAGTAAATGGATTCATATTTAAAAACAAGATTGGAGGGTACTGAGCCAGCATAAGCTGCTATAGTCAGTTATGACCCTGAACTCATAGCCCTCCATATACGGCCTGAACGTTTCGATGGGCCAAACTACAGCAAGACACTCTCTTTCAGTGACGCTATAGTTGCTCTCCGCTGGGCTCAGGGTACTACTCACGTACTCTAGCGGTCGTTCTTCTCCATCGATAACCTGGAGTAACACGGCTCCGGCCCCCGTGTCACTCGCGTCCGTCTGGATGACGAACTCCTCGTCAAACTTGAGACTTTGTAAGATGAAAGCAGAAGCTAACAGGGCTTCCACCTGCTCGAAGGCTGCTTGCTGCTTGTCTCCCCATTCGTAGCGCCGCCCTTTCTTGGTCAAGCGCGTGAGCGGTTCGACAATCGTGGCCAAGTCCTTGGGGAACTTATGATGCCACAATGCCATCCCTAAGAATCTGCGTAGCTGTCGCAGATTTTTGGGTGCTGGGAAGTCGATCATTGGAGTAATTTTGGCTGGATCCAGGCGAAAGCCTTCTCGATTCACCAGCACCTCGAGGTACTTTGCCTCGTCTTAGTAGAGCGCGCTCTTTTCGCGGTTGATCGTCAAAACGGCCGCTTGAATACGTCGCAACACTTGCTCGAACCACCACAAATGTTCCTCGAACGTTTCCGTGATGATAACATCGTCAAGGTACAAGAACGCGTACGGCTCAAGCTCCGGGCCTATCACCATGTCGATGAACCGCTCGAAGGTCGCACCAGCGAAGCTCAAACCTTACGACATTCGGGTGAACTGGAAGAGTCGGAGCCCGGACACGGTAAACGCCGTGAGAGGCCTCCACTCCTTTAGCTGTATTCGGTGATATGCCCTGCTAAGGTCAAGCGTAGAGATGTATCTCATCCTCTGCAGCTTACGCAGGATACTATCCACCATAGACAGTGAATAAGCATAAGGCTTTGATACTGCATTAGCCTTTCTGAAAATGCAGAATTTGTAACTGCCGTTGGCCTTCTTAATCATAACGATTTGGCTCGACCAGCTGCTACGCGAAGGCTCGATGATGCCGCTCTCCAACATTTCCTTCGTTTGGGCGTGCATCTCCTCCTGGATCTTCGGAAAGTACGGATAGGCCCTCTGTTTTATCGGCTGAGCATCGCCGATGTCGATGGCGTGTTCGATCCAATCCGTACACCCCAGGCTAGCTGGATCCTCGGTCAGCATGCGATCCAGGAGCCTCTGGAGCTGCTCTCGCTCCGAGGGCTGAACGTCAGCCAGGTCTATGGCTGACACAGCTGGATTGCCGGTAGTGTCCAGCGAAGCCAGCTCCAAAGCCAGCTCCCTTGTGGCTTCCTGTAGGAGCAGCTGACTCTTCGCTGGATCAAGGATTGCATTAAATCCCCGAATGAAGTTGACACCGAGGTAACAATCTGCTGGCAAATCAGGCAGATACAGTGTATCGTCGCTTTCTCTGGGAATACTGTGAATGGACACATAGTTACACGTGGATGTATCCTGGAAGCTGACTTGGCTCGGCGCTTTGTTTTTGCACCGAGCCTATGACGAGAGAGCCGAAAAAAAACACTTTGATCTTCAAATGAACATACCAAGTTGACCTCAAGGTCACGATGATCAAGGTCGTTAGTCCACGCAGGCTTTTGGTTGCCCAGATGTCAAAAAAAAAAAAAAAAAAAAATTTTCTGCATGATTTTTTGAATTTGACCTTGATGTGACCTTGTGAAAATTTACCATAAATTATTTCGGACGTAAAATTTTCAGATCTTTATGAATTCAATGCCAGAAATAGGGATTCTCATTTAAAAATATCACTTTGTCCTTCAAATGACCTTGAAAATTGATCTCAAATTTAAAGCCGATATTGCAGGAAAATGGCCCCTATAGTCTTGAGCAACTTTTGTTTGAACAATTTTTTCGTATACAGCTTACTTCTTGGAGATTTCGGGGTAGATAGATTAAAATGGCTCAATCTGTATATGGTTTAACGTGTGTACACAAGGTATAGTCATTTACGCCCTAATTCTAACTGATTTATTTCTCCTCTGCTTTTATTTTTATTCTGTTTTCTTCCACATCGTTCGTTGTCATGTTTCTGTTCCTAGGCTGTATAGACATTCTATACGTCCCAGGAGAAAAAAACATTAACAGCGCCACTGCTATGTATTTGTCGCTTCATATAGCCTAGCATGTAAGTCTTCATCGAGACTTATATTTTCGGAACGCGTAATACGACTTATGTATGATGAGCGAAGGAGAGAGAACGAGATAGCGATAAGAGCGCGCGCACCATTGCTCCCACGTGACCACCCTATCTCTGTCTCGCTCTCTCCATCGCTCAACATACATTCAAGCGACCACGGGGCTCTGCTTTTCTTTTGCTTTCTTTCAGTATAATGTATCGTTGTGCCGGTAATGTTCGTTCTTAATGTGTGACAAGAATAAAAATGGACTATTTATTAAATAATGAAAATAGAACGAGTGATAGTGTCAGTGATAAAGAATGCAAACGTAAATTAAATAAACTAATAGAAAAAGCCAAGTCTAATATAATCCCGAAAAATTCAAAAATTTAATAATAAGTGATTTTAAAGTGATAATTTTTTCGTTTATAATTTTGTTTGTGATTTAGATAAATAATTAAAAAGTTTCTTCTGTGAAGAAATTAAATTTAAAATATTTAAAAAAGTTACTGTTTTTTCATCTTAAATAAGGGACTCAAATTCATAGATTATACAAGTAATGTGTTAAATAAATATAGTATTGTTATGATCAAAATAACATGAGAATTTATTTATATTAATTATGATGGCATTAATATTATTTATAATCCTTAAAATCTTATAAAAAAAACTTTTGTTAAAAATGTATATAAATAAATAAAAATGTTATATAAATAGTTAATAAATATACTCAAGAAATTTATATTTTTTAATAAATAATAATTGTTCAAGAATTAATCTTGTTTTTAAATATGAATCCATTTACTATTTTTTTTAATTTCATAATTTATATTTATATTTATATTATGTTGTCTGTCTCTTTTTGACACTACATGTACATGTACGCGTGTGTGTACAAAATGCGCATGCGTTAGCAGACGATATCTGTAGTTTACGAACTGTCAGTATAGGTTCGAAATTACATTTTATTGATATGCAACAAAATAAAATTAATTATTTTTTTAACTAAGTAGGAGTCTTCGTACGGGTTACAAGGCTGAAAAATTTTTTAAGCACCATGAGTGAACCTCGCGTCATTAAAGCTTTCGGCTCATATTTTGTGGATGGATAGAGGCACCTTAGTCGCTCGCTGCGCTCGCGACTGCGGCCCTACTATCCATCCACAACATATTTTGCCTCAAGCTGTAATGACGCGAGGCTCGCCCAAAGTACATAAATAACTAATATTGCTCATATTATTCTGAACTATATATCTTATATTATACTATTACATATCATATATTATACTATTACTTGATATATTTGTAAAGCTTTCTTCGAAGTAGTATCAAGTTAGCCCCGCCATATTGTCTTTAAAAAAAAAAAAAAGTACTGCATTGTGCTCAGCTTATGCTATAATGTGCCGTAAAAAAAATTATTAATTTTATTTTGAAGAAGCAAAATATTGTTATTCTTAGTGAACACATACTAACACCAAACTTTACTTATTTCAACCGTATTTACTATAGTAAAGAATTAAGATGTTATGTTATCATTGCATCTTTGTTACTCTTATAGTATGTATACGTGCAGCGTATGTGTGATGCCGTCTTATACTTTAAACTTAGCAGCACAGCTCTTTTATTCTATGAAAAACAAAATAATAGTGGCTAACTTTTTTTTGAAAACGATGATTTTTTTGCCTTTAGAAATAAAAATTAATAATATTTTAACGGCAATTAAAAATTTTTTAACAGCGAAGCTAACTTATTTGAAAAATTTATTTTGGCTCTAAAAGCCAAAATTTTTGAAATTTTTTTTTTAATTACGGCACATTATAGCGAAAGTTGAGTATAATACATCACAACTTTTTTTTTTTTTAAGACAAAATGGCGGGGCTTATTTGATGGACATTAATATTTTTATAATTTCGAAATAGATATAAATAATTATGCATAAAAAGACATGAGAAAATAATTACTTGTGTCCAAAATAATGTGATGATCACAATAAAAAATAATGCTAATGAAACTTTCATTTTCATTAAATTAATAATTTTTAAATGATGTCTGAATAGCTGTAGTTAACGTACTAATCCAAACTACGAGGTCTGGCTATTAAATAACGAGACTGCGCGCCTAGACGGCGCCGTAAAGAGGTGGGGAAAAAAACGAGTAGTGCGTTGGGTATCTAGATATCTTGTCTATGCACGTACCAAAACACGTTCTCGTCACTATTATTGTATTTGTGCAGTAGCGGTTTGAAACGAACGTGTTTTTTTCTCGTGTCGAAAACCATGTGTGACGAAAAACAGGAGCAACGTATCAATCTCAAATTTCTCGTTAAATTAAAAAAAACTCCGACTGAGTGCTGTAAATTGTTGCAAGAGGCCTATGGGGACAATTCTCTATCTCGTGCGCGTGTTTTTGAGTGGTGTAAGCGCTTCAGTGAGGGCCGAGTGAGCACTGAAGATGACCAACGCCCAGGTCGCCCTGTCACTGTTTCAACTCCGGAAACAGTGACCAAAATCAATCAAATTGTGCGTGCAGATCGTCGAATGAGCATCCGGATGATTGCCGAGGCTGTAAACGCCGATAAAGAAACGGTTAGACAAATTTTACACGAGGAATTACACATGACAAAAGTCTGTGCGAAATTGGTGCCAAAAAACCTGACTCCTGACCAAAAGCTCTTGCGTCAACAAGTCTGCTCAGATTTCCTTGAAAGGTTAAAAAAAGATTCCGGACTGATGAAAAACATTATTACTTGCGACGAAACGTGGATTTTTCAATACGATGTTGAAACAAAGCGGCAATCGATGCATTGGAAGACGCCTGAATTGCCCAGAATCAAAAAAGCAAGGATGTCCAAATCAAAATTCAAGGCAATGTTGATCGTTTTTTTCGACATTAACGGTGTCGTGATGACTGAATGGGTTCCAGAGGGTCAGACTGTCAACCAGACTTACTATTTGTCAGTTTTGGCAATACTGCGAGAACGAGTTCGTAAGAAACGGCCCGAGTTGTGGAAGAACAACTCGTGGATTTTGCACCAGGACAATGCACCTGCCCATAACGCACTATCTGTGAAGCAGTATTTGGCCGGTAAGCGCACTCCAGTGCTCGAACACGCGCCGTACTCGCCAGATTTGGCACCGTGCGACTTTTTTTTGTTTCCGAAGATAAAATCTGCTTTGAAAGGGACCCGATTTGAGTCGATGGAAGCGGTAAAGCAAAAAACGGCAGAGCTCCTAAAGGCCCTCACCAAAGAAGACTTCCAGCACTGCTTCGATCAATGGAAAAAACGTATGGAAAGGTGTGTGGCGAGGGAAGGGGAGTATATTGAAGGGGAGCATTCGAATGTAGAATAATTTTTATAATAAAACCCTTTTTTGTAACCAGTCTCGTTATTTAATAGCCAGACCTCGTATATTACTAGCTTGACTATATATAGAGAATCATCATGCGCCGCGAAATCTTGTGCCTTAGGCTTAGCCTTGACATGCCACCTGTCACAAGACGAAAAAATTATCAGATAAGTCTTCGCGTGACTCTCTATATATAGTCAAGCTAATAATATAGTTTCGATTACTACGTTAACTATAGCTATTAAGACGTTATTTAAAAATCATTAATTTAAAACTTGTTTATTTTCCTTGTCGAGATACATAGGGTCAGCCATTTTAGTCCAACCATCCCGATATCTCCGAGAAGTAAACAGAATACGAAAAAATCGTTCAGACAAAAGTTACTCAGGACTGCGGGGGCCATCTTTTTGCAATATCGGTTTTGACCTTGAGATTAATTTTAAAGGTTATTTGAAGGTTAAAGTGATTTTTTTAAATAGGAACCACTATTTTTGACATTTGATTCGGTAAGAGCGAGAAATTTTACGTCCAAAATAATAGTTAAGGTAAATTTTTACAAGGTCGATTCAAGGTCGAATTCAAAAAATCATACAGAATTGTTTTTTTTTTTTTTTTTTTGATGACGCTGTAACGTCGGTAAACGACCTCCGTTTTTTTTTCCTGTGTTAAGTCGATAAGTATTCTCTCTGCTTTATTTTTCCTGCCCTTGCCGATTAGCGGGAAAGCGCTTCGATCTCATCGACCACTTGTGTCGAACTATAGTAAATTTTTTCCTCCAATAAAAATTTTTCCCTCCAAAACTGACTTAACACGCGGGCTAGAGACACGTTTCGTTGTGGAAGACACCCTAAGCGTGGGCCAAGATTTTACGAGTTTTCCCGGAACGGTAAAGAAAAGGGACATGCACTCGAGTCTAGCGTAAGAATGGCAAGCTGAACACGTGCGCGTCAACTCGGCGCCGAAAACTATAAAACTGTCCCATAAACACCGTTTTTTCTACCCATAGTTTTCCTATCTAAAATACGTATTTTCTTTTTTTTTTGAACTTGCCCTGCGTAATACAATTATAATATTATGCAATATTTTTAAATTGTTTTATTATCGCAAATTATGTCCGTAAATTTCGCCTACCAATACACTGTACAGGTAGCGCAATAAAACAATAAATAGATTACTAGAATAGAAGACCTCAATAAATAAATTAAGTAACTGTTTTAAACCAAAAATATATTGTATAATATTTAAATAAAATAAAAAGTAAAATGTTTAATGAAAAGTATAAGAATTGCGATTTCCAAAAATACCTCACAAGGTATACTTTTTTTATATACAAAATAAATTCCAGAATAATTATTTAAAATCCGAAAAAAAAAAAACAGAAAATAATAAATAAAATTACTTATTAAAATCGTCAACATATATCAAGTACAAATTCAAATTTTATAAATAATTTAAAATTCAAAAAATAAGTTTCTAACAGTTATATAATTTATTTTGCCTGTCTTTTTTTTATAACTTACGACAAGTTTACATTTTTAATATTATAAAAGGCTAATTGCTTTCGAATAAAATTGAACACGTATATGCAATAAAAAAAAACGCAACTGCTATCTTCAAATTTAATTGAATTATACTTTAAAATAATGCGGCCGATTTTTCTTTCAAATTATATACATATAAAAATACATACTATATATATATTATAAAAAGTGAATTATACAAAAAACCTACAATAACCTTTCACGATAAAATTTATTACAAACGGCTTGACCATGTTCGTTTTCAATTAAAATATTGAACAAATAACAAATAATCTTTCTATTCCTTTTTTTTTAAATGAAAAGATATAAAGAAACACACGTTTTCTTTATTCGTGAATAATAAATTTTTAATTATAAATGTTTAAGATAATGTAAAATTATAAATATATCGTTTTATCTTTTAAGTTTAAACTACATTGTTAAAGAATTATTTTCTTTGAATAAGATAAACATCGTCAATCAATTCAAATTCAATATATTTGTATATTAATTTTAATAAAATAATTAGTTTTAAAATTTATTTTTTTTTACATGTAAGTAATAAAACTTCAAGATTAAGATTATTGAGTTTGAATTGGTAAAGATGTACATTGATTCTTTTTTTTGTCTTAATTTTAATACAATATTAATACAAAAATATTTTAATTCTTAGCTTTGAGAAATTTTGAAGTTTAAATTAATACAAGTTTATCAAGAATGAAATATGATTTGTATTTTAATAGACTATTTATATATTTAAGACATTTGCATATTAATATTAATAAAGTTAATAAACTTATTTATAAAATAATTTTATTGACACTACCTTTTTTCTATTCACAACAATTTATTTCTACAATAAAATCAATAACTAACTCGATTTATTAAGCCAAATAATATAACAACTTTATTTGTTTAATATTGTATTTAATCAGGAAATATTAATGACAAATTTTAACATATGTATAGAAAAATTAAGATGGTATATGAAAAATTACATTCATATTAAAATTAATCTTTAACAATGTATTATGCGCACTAGAATCTAAGTTGATTTTTAACATTTAAATAAAAAATATATATAAAAGGGTGCATAATAATAATAATAAAATAAAATATAAATATATGTATGTAACTATGCGTTTAAGTTAGAATAATATTTTTTTTATCTTTAGATTTAAATTTATATTAGAAATAATTATTTTAAAACAATAAGATTAAAACTGTAAGTCGTTTTTATAATTGTCATAACTTTTATGTAATAATGATGTCAAATTATACCTTACACGTAAAGCTAAAATTATTTTAAAATACAATATGATATTTTGCTCAAATTTAGTTTATATTAATTCAATAAAAAAGGTGACAATTATCATTATTATAGAAACATATATTTTAAATTAAACTCTTTGTAAAGAAAATTGTTTGAACTAATATAAATACTAACATAACAGAATAAACTTAAGCATTATAATAAAATCTTTTTATAACAAACTAAAAAAATATACCAGGAATGAATTAAATAATTGTAATTATTGTTAGAACTAAGCTACGAAGACGATTCTTTTTCGTAGCCTAGTTCAAATTTTATGTAAAATATTATAATAAAACGAACATTTACAAATCATTAATAATAATATTAGTTTTAAGATATTATAAAATTTTTGTAAAAGTGGATAGTCCCCTCTCAACCTCTCTCTCTCCGACTTCAAGACGACACACCCTCGCAGAGGCTTTCCACGCCCTCTCAGACAGGCCCTCCGAGGAGAAGGGGGCCCGAAAATCTTACCCTCTCCAGAAATTTTCCGAAAAAAGGATTCGTTCGGAACTACTTCTAAAAAACGTATAAATATCGCGCAGGATTTTCAACAAGCAGCAGACCTCAGGCAGCACTCGAGGGACACGAAACTCTTTTTCAACGTATAAACTGTTCTTTTCAGAACAAATTAAAACTATTCATTGGGCATAATCCCAGAAGCAGAAGAAGCAGAAGAAGAAGAAGAAGAAGAAGAAGCAGAAGAAGCAGAAGAAGCAGAAGAAGAACACAGAGGGAGAGAAGCAGCAAACTACACAGAGGGAGAGAATTCAAACAGAGAGAGAGAAAGAGAGTGAGGACTTCCAGCCAACTCAAACCTTTTCTGGAATAAAAAGTGAGTTTTTAATATAAATTTTTCTTTTTTCTTTTTAACCTCCAAAGAGATAGTATTAGCCAAGATCGGCTAAATATCTCTCTCCAAACATCACTTGTTAGGTCCTTTCCAGAATAATCTGTAGGCCAACGTCGGCCTATATGGTTATTCAGTCCCGCATCTCACCACCCTTCCTATAAAATCTTACAAATAATACCTCTGCCGTCCCGAGCCCATAAGTTTTAGTACTTAGGCTCGAAAAAGGCACAAGGCAGGTTTGCGTCAAATTTCGTACGCAATAGTAACGTCACTCCGACGTTACAACGCCTGGGCAACAAAAAGCTTGTGTGGACTAACGTCCTTGATCATCTCGACCTTGAGATCAACTTGGTATGTTCATTCAAAGATCAAAGTGTTTTTTTTTAAATAAGAACACCTACCTTTGATTTCGGATTTCGAAAGCATGGAGACATTTCCTTATAGAAAAATTATGTCTACTAATCTGTTAGATTGACTTTTTGATAGTCGAATTTGAAAGAATTGTAAATTTGAGATTATGTCGAGGTCAAGAGGATTTTTCTCAGTAAAAATGCTTACTTTTACCAGAAACAACTACCTAGACTACCTTCGAATAACCTTTCAAGTTAATTTCAAGGTCACCATGATCAAGGACGTTAATCCATACAGGCTTTTTGTTGCCCAGGCGTCATAAAAAAAAAAAAATAAAATATTCTGTATGATTTTTTGAATTCGACCTTGAATCGACCTGGTAAAAATTTACTTTAACTATTATTTCGGACGTAAAATTCAGTGCTAAAAGCTTATTTAATATAAAAGCAACAAAAATGATACAAAAATGTAAAAATTATCGCGGAGAGGTCCCTTGTGAGTGAAGAGCAATTAGTATTGCCTCACGCGGAATACTAATGCACGAGGTGCGCACTGCGCATGCGCACCCTCTTCACTCCGCGCGGCTGCACACACACACGTGTTGTCTATGGACGTCGGATATAGAGAGAGCAGTTCTCCCTTTATACCGTCGTAGTCTATGACTGCTCGAGTGAGAGCGGTTCTCTCACTCGACTATGCAGTCTATGGTTGAGCGAGAGAGCTCGTTCCTCTCGCTCAACTGCGTGCTTAATGTTTGTACGGGTGAGAGTGGCTTTTTCTCACTCGTACGCCTATTCTATGATCGTGCGAGAGAGAGAGATCGATCCTCTCACTTGCACTCGCGCGGCCTATTCGAATTAGAGCTACGCGGTCTCGCGCGTAAGCTCTTTTATCGCTGTATATAGATTGTATATGCCTGACGCGATCGCACACGCGTCAGGAAAACCAAATATAATTAATCGCGGCCTACGCTACTAATGCTAAGTGGCCACTTACTTTAGCTATCGAATCGACGGGGTTGTCCTCGCGGTATCTACGGCTAAGACTCGGCGGAAAACTTCCCCGGAAAATCGCGAAAAACTCCGTGAATAAATTAAAGCGCGTGCAGCACGAAGAACGGCTCGGACGAGAAGAAGGATTAAGGGGAGGGCTCCTCCTTCCCCTCTCGCCTATCCTTTTTCCCGCGTAGCGCTATCGATTCCTTGATCGATAGCGCCTTTTCCCGCGTCGCGATCGATGGCGCCGCGTATAGTCACGCCGCGAACTCTACCTCGCACTGCATGGCAGGTGGCCTAATCTCGATAAGCCACCTGCCACAATATATAGAGAGTCACGCAAAGACTTATCTGATAATTTTTTCGTATTGTGACAGAAGGCATGTCGAGGCTAGGCCTAAGGCATGCGCCGCGAAATCTCGTACCTTTTTCCGCGTGACGCCATCGATCAAGCAATTAATGGCGCCACGCGGGAGAAGGCACGAGATTTTGCGACGCATGATGATTCTCTATATACGAGGTCTGGCTATTAAATAACGAGACTGGTTACGAAAAAGGGTTTTGTTATAAAAATTATTCTACATTCGAATGCTCTCCTTCAATATACTCCCCTTCCCTCGCCACACATCTTTCCATACGTTTTTTCCATTGAACGAAGCAGTGCTGGAAGTCTTCTTTGGTGAGGGCCTTTAGGAGCTCTGCCGTTTTTTGCTTTACCGCTTCCATCGACTCAAATCGGGTCCCTTTCAAAGCAGATTTTATCTTCGGAAACAAAAAAAAGTCGCGCGGTGCCAAATCTGGCGAGTACGGCGCGTGTTCGAGCACTGGAGTGCGCTTACCGGCCAAATACTGCTTCACAGATAGCGCGTTATGGGCAGGTGCGTTGTCCTGGTGCAAAATCCACGAGTTGTTCTTCCACAACTCGGGCCGTTTCTTACGAACTCGTTCTCGCAGTGTTACCAAAACTGACAAATAGTAAGTCTGGTTGACAGTCTGACCCTCTGGAACCTATTCAGTCATCACGATACCGTTAATGTCGAAAAAAAGATCAACATTGCCTTGAATTTGGTTGGTCATCTTCAGTGCTCACTCGGCCCTCACTGAAGCGCTTACACCACTCAAAAACACGCGCACGAGATAGAGAATTGTCCCTATAGGCCTGTTGCAACAATTTACAGCACTCAGTCGGAGTTTTTTTCAATTTAACGAAAAATTTGAGATTGATACGTTGCTCCTGTTTTTCGTCACACATGGTTTTCGACACGAGAAAAAAACACGTTCGTTTCAAACCGCTACTGCACAAATACAATAATAGTGACGAGAACGTGTTTTGGTACGTGCATAGACAAGATATCTAGATACCCAACGCACTACTCGTTTTTTTCCGCACCCCTCTACGGCGCCCTCTAGGCGCGCAGTCTCGTTATTTAATAGCCAGACCTCGTATAGTCAAGCTAGTAATATAGTTTGGATTACTACGTTAACTACAGCTATTCAGACATCATTTAAAAATTATTAATTTAATGAAAATGAAAGTTTCATTAGCATTATTTTTTATTGTGATCATCACATTATTTTGGACACAAGTAATTATTTTCTCATGTCTTTTTATGCATAATTATTTATATCTATTTCGAAATTATAAAAATATTAATGTCCATCAAATAAGCCCCGCCATTTTGTCTTTAAAAAAAAAAAGTTGTGATGTATTATACTCAACTTTCGCTATAATGTGCCGTAATTAAAAAAAAAATTTCAAAAATTTTGGCTTTTAGAGCCAAAATAAATTTTTCAAATAAGTTAGCTTCGCTGTTAAAAAATTATTAATTGCCGTTAAAATATTATTAATTTTTATTTCTTAAGGCAAAAAATCATCGTTTTCTAAAAAAAAGTTAGCCACTATCATTTTGTTTTTCATAGAATAAAAGAGCTGTGCTGCTAAGTTTAAAGTATAAGACGGCATCACACATACGCTGCACGTATACATACTATAAGAGTAACAAAGATGCAACGATAACATAACATCTTAATTCTTTACTATAGTAAATCTCTTTAAAAAAAACCTTTTACAAAAGGTAGAATGTTGGCAAGTAGAAGTTATTTTGTATTTCATTATAAAAACATTATTTTTCAATTTTTAAAACATACAATTTATAGAAAAAAAATTTGTATAATTTTAATATGACCATATTTTTAAAACTGCTTTTTATTTTTTACATATTTGTACTATTTCATCTTTCATTAATTAATTGTATATTTACAAACTTAATGTCGTAACATTTTTTGTAAAAGATTGATTTCATAAAAAATGTTTAAATAATACAGATGTTCTTTTCACTAATACAATTTCACTGATCACTTGGATTTATTAAAACTTATATTTTACATTTTTCCTTAATTGATGATAAAATTATAGCTGCTTAGTGAATTTATTTTTAGAGCTTTATGTATAATTTTATAATTTCACCTACAGAAAGCTGTGAAATCAAAAAAATTGTCAAGTATTTGTTTTCTTTGTCTCACATTTTGCACATTGTACCATGTATTACGTAACTTTATTTATATGATCCGGCTTCCAAATTTTAATTATAATTAATTAAATAATCTATTTATAGATTAATCTATTTATACTGTAACTGTATTATTTAAACATTTTTTATGAAATCAATCTTTTACAAAAAATGTTACGACATTAAGTTTGTAAATATACAATTAATTAATGAAAGATGAAATAGTACAAATATGTAAAAAATAAAAAGCAGTTTTAAAAATATGGTCATATTAAAATTATACAAATTTTTTTTCCATAAATTGTATGTTTGAAAAATTGAAAAATAATGTTTTTAAAATGAGATACAAAATAACTTCTACTTGCCAACATTCTACCTTTTGTAAAAGGTTTTTTTTTAAGAGATTTCATTACTTTCGAAGAGCCTGCAAAACGTAACTAAAATATTATGTTGTTCCAAAAGTGAAAGAAAGTATTTCATTATATCTATATATTTTGAATAATATATATTTTGATAAATTGAATAATCTTTTATTTTTGAACAAATAATATTTTGATAAAACAAAAATATTCACTTGCAAATTTTCTTATTGTAATATGTTTTTTCTTTCGTATATTACTTCTTTTTTTAATAATTATAATAAAATTTTTAAATTAAAACTTAAATTAATGTGTTAGAGATATTTATAATACCCTTTCATAAAATTTTTAAATATAAAATACTTAATGTTATATGGTTAAGATATATCGAGTTATTCCATCAATTTAAATGTATTACATTCACATCGATGATAATGCAATTAAAAAATTAAAAAAAGAATATAAAAATCAAATATTTAGTTAATAACTTCACTTTTTCTTATTAAACTTTGCTTGACACTTTTAAAAAAAGTTCAATTGGTAACAACAACAAAATTCCTTTTAATGTCTGTATTACACATTTGTCTTCAGTATCTGATTCCAGCCAATAATTGTTTTTACTTGTTGTCACCTTATATCATTGATTTTAATTATACTTCGTAGCTTCACCATAGTATCTGTATGAACTTGATATCTTCTAACCATTTTTGGTGCAATCCTCAAACGTTCTTTTGACTGGCATCTATTTTTTATTAATACAGCAACCCGCACTCATCTTACCAAACATACTCAAATATATTGTACAAATTACATTACATATTTATACATTTCATGTTAATCCATCATTCAGCATTTATTGTTAATCACTTCACTTTTTCTTATTGAACTTGGCTCGACACTTTTTAAAAAAGTTGGTAACAACAACAAAATTCCTTTTAATTTCTGTAGTACACATTTGTCTTCGGTATCTGATTCCAGATTTCCATAACTAATAATTGCTGCATACATTCCAATTTAGATCCTAGTACATATAAGCAGCTTAAATAAATGGATTTAATTTATTATATAAATCTTCAGAAATAACATTTTATACATATGCAACAGAATTCCAGTTGCAGACATTTATTCTTTAGTAGACTCCGAGGCATTATGAATCCAACCAAGATTTTATTTTAACAATTACTAAATTAATGTCTTCTTTATATTAAAAGATTTATCAATTTTGTATATGATTAGAATATTTAACATCGTACCCTTTCAAATCTATATCCATATATATTAAATTTTTATTAAAAACGAGAAACGACGAGATTATAAAAAGGTAAACTAGCAATATGCTAGCAGAATACAAGGCGCGAACGTTACGCGCAAGCGCGCTCGCCTTAACGCACTTATTTACACACATTATATATATATATATATATATATATATATATATATATATATATATATATATATATATATATATATATATATATATATATATATATATATAAGGAAGTGACGTCAGGGTAGAGAAGAAACAGGAAGGAGACGAAGAAATTATAAAGTAAAAATTAGAAAACCATATATATAGATATACATAGTAAGAAAAAAGTAATGATTTATCGTAAAAAGACACGTTTTTCATGAAACTTTTTGTAGTCATTAAATATATAGATATATAAAGATTCTAATATGAATGGTATTAAAATATTTTGGCTTCAATATTAAAAAAAAAAAAAAAAAAGCGAGGTTATAAAAAAAGTAAATGAGCTGTATATAAGGCGCTCACGCCCTTGCCGGTATCGTAGACTTCTACTTGCCAGCGGGGCGCTACCGCACCTCTTGATACGGTTGAAATAGGTAAAGTTTGGTGTTAGTAATAGGTTGTTCAAAAAGTTTTGAAAGCGACATCTATAGAGCAGTAGAAGAACCAAAATTTTTACGCCATTTTAATATTTTATCTTTCATATAAACATACCCAAAATTTCATTCCACTCTGTCAATTCATTGTTTGTTTACAAGCCATTTGAAGTTGACGTGTCAGTGTATTTTTTTTACAATGGAAAAAACCGAATATCGTGCAGTGATAAAATTCTTTGTTTTGGAAGGTCTGCTCCTTCATTTCCAACTGTGCATCGATGGGTTTTAGAGTTTAGACGTGGTCGAAAAAGCGTTGAAGACGATCCACGCTCAGGACGTCCAAAAAGTGCATCAACACCAGCATTCATAGCTAAAGTACAGGATATGGTTTTGGAAAATCGTCGATTGACCGAGAGAGATTTAGCAGAGGCCCTATTGGACCAATTGGATGAAAAAATTAGTGAAAAAAGACCCGGTTTGCACAAGAAAAAAATCATTTTTCATCAAGACAATGCACCCGCTTAAACAGCTCAAAAAACCATCACTAAAATAACCGAATTAAAGTACGAATTGTTGCAGCATCCACCTTATTCGCCTGATTTAGCTCCCTCTGACTTCTGGCTTTTTCCACACCTCAAGAAATTCCTTCGTGGGAAGCATTTTTCATCAAACGAAGAGGTTATGGCCGTCGTAGAGGAGTATTTTGCAGGCCTTGCAGAAAGTCACTTCCATGATGGGTTAAACAAGTTGGAAGACCGATGGACCAAGTGTATTGAACTTATGGGAGATTATACTGAGCAATAAAAGTGATTTCACCAACAAAAAAAAGTATCTTCATTTCCGCTTTCAAAACTTTTTGAACAACCTAGTATGTGTTGACTAAGAATGACAATATTTTGCTCCTGGAAAAAAAATTAATAATTTTTTTTACGGCACATTATAGCATAAGCTGAGCACAATGCAGCACTTTTTTTTTTTAAAGACAATATGACGGGGCTAACTTGATACTACTTCCAAGAAAGCTTTACAAATATATCAAGTAATAGTATAACACATCGTTCAATAAGTCCCGAGACTAACAACGAAAAGAACATTTTTTTCCAAAAATCATTTTTATTCATCAATATAATCTCCTTTTAGAGTGATACAATCTTTCTAACGCCTTTCCAACATTTCTATACCATGTTTATAGAAGGATTTATCCTTTGCTTCAAAATAGGCTTCAGTTTCGGCAATGACCTCCTCATTCGAGCCAAATTTTTTTTTCCTGGAGCATTTTTTTGAGATCAGCAAAAAGCTAGTAGTCGCTGGGGGCTAAATCTGGCGAATACGGGGGGTGGGGAAGCAAATCAAAGCCCAATTCGTTCAATTTTGCCATTGTTTTCATGGACTTGTGGCATGGTGCATTGTCTTGGTGAAAAAGGATTTTTTTCTTCTTCATGTGCGGTCGTTTTGCTGCGATCTCCTCCTTCAAACGTACCAACAAGTCAATATAATAATCACTGTTGATCGATTTACATTTTTCCAGGTAGTCAATGAAAATCACGCCATGTGTATCCCAAAAAACAGACGCCATGACTTTGCCAGCAGACTGCTGTGTTTTTGGACGCTTTGGGCGGCTTTCGCCAGCCATGCGCCACTCAGATGATTGCCGATTCGACTCCGGAGTGGAATGATGTATCCATGTTTCATCCATGGTCACGTATCGACGCAGGAAATCCTTTTTATTGCGAGTAAATAGCGATAAACAGCTCTCTGAATCGTCGACTCGTTGCTGTTTTTGTTCCACTGAAAGCAATCGCGGCACCCACTTGGAAAAAACCTTTTTCATGCTCAATTTTTCATGAAGGATTGTAAATACGCTTCCAGATGATATCTGTGTCATTTCTGCAATCTCACGGACCTTCACTTTGCGATTTTTCATTACAATTTTTAACACTTCACTCACATTTTCCTGTGTAACGGCTTCCAATGGCCTACCCGAACGTTCCACATCGTTTGTGTCCGTACGACCACGTTTAAACTCAGCATACCAACGACAAATCGTTGGTTTGGATGGAGAGGAGCCCGGGTAATGTTTTTCAAGCCATTGCTGGGCTTCTACGGTGTTTTTACCCATTAAAAAACAATGTTTTATCAACACGCGAAACTCTCTTTTTTCCATTTTTCAAACAAATTACAAAGTGACTTTACTCTAACCTCGATAACTCTGCTGTCTGTGATCCGATCGACGTGAAATTTTTACACGTTTCATGTAAAGGTTCGCACTCTATGGAAACGTGGCCAGTTTGGTACTACTAGCACCATCTCTGGGTTAGTCTCGGGACTTATTGAACGATGTGTTAATATATGATATGTAATAGTATAATATAAGATATATAGTTCAGTATAATATGATAAATATATATTCTTGAAGTCATTGTTATTCATTGATGACCTTCTTTCTTTTTAATTAATAGATCAAATGCAAACTTATATCAAAGTGTGAAGACAGAAGATTGATTTGTAAGAGTAAGAAGCTAGCTAAAATGTGTAATGTATGGATAAATTTTCTTTTATTTAACTTTAGTAAGTTTATGTGTAATTTTAATATCACGAAATTCATTTTTATTTTAGAAAATGTATGAATGTTTTCCATCGACTATTTCAAATGAATCCGTTGAAATAATTAGTTTAATCACGGAAAAACCTGATCAAATTTACAAAGAACATTTGAATTATTACAAGCATTTGAATAATGCAGGACGTCGTTAGTTGAAATTTATTCCTATGTAATAAATTTAATAAAAATATTACACGAATAATTTTGTTTATTTATTGTTCTTTGTTTATTTGAAATTTTACGAGTATAGGAATAGTGTAAGAGTAAAAAATTATGGTAACGTTAAATATGGTAAATAATGAGAAGTTGAATATTCACCCTTAAGGGATGGATGGTTTCAAAAGGGTTTTGTTAAATGGCTTATTACTCTGATAAGCTGAGTAAACTTTTAGAATTCAATAGACTAAGTTGCATTTAATAATTTAAAATAGACAAGATAAATTTATTTTTTGTAACACTAAATATTTATAACTGCAATATTTATTATAGAATACAAAAAGTAAAAGCTATTATATACGGGCCAAAAATCACAGAAAAATATCTCAGCTGCGACAATGAAAATTTGAAAAAGTTAGGAGAAAAATGACAACAAACGATGTAGAAAGAAACAGAATGAAAATAGAAGCAGAGGAGAAATAAATCAGTTAGAATTAAGGCGTAAACGACTATACCTTGTATACACACGTTAAACCGTATACAGATTGAGCCATTTTAATCTATCTACCCCGAAATCTCCAAAAAGTAAGTTGTGTATACGAAAAATTGTTCAGACAAAAGTTGCTCAAGATTATATGAGCCATCTTCTTGCATCAATTTCGGTTTTGACTTTGAGATCAATTTTCAAGGTTATTTGAAGAAAAAAGTGATTTTTTAAATTGGGGACCCCTATTTTTAACATTGGATTCTGAAAGAATGGGAAATTTTACGTCCAAAATAATAGTTAAGATATTGGGTTGTTCGATAATTAATGTCGTTTTTTTCATGTTTTTCAAAGTAAATTTATTTATATTAACAACGAACATTAATCAATGATATATTGACCGTTTTGTTGGATGACCTTTTGCCATCTTGCGGTAAGTTGAAAAATTCCATGTTCGAAGAAGCCTTGGTTTGTAGAAGCGAAGAACTGGTCCAACTCATTTTTAACAGCCTGATCGGAATCGAAAGTTTTACCATTCAAATGGTTTTTAAGGGAGCGAAACGAATGATAGTCTGATGGTGCTAAGTCAGGGCTATAGGGTGGATATGGCATCAGTTCCCAATTGAGCTCCATTAATTTATGACGGGTTATCGAAGAGGTGTGAGGTCTGGCGTTATCATGATGGAACATCACACCTTTGCGATTGGCCAGTTCAGGGCGTTTTTTCTTGATTGCTTCGTTCAATTTCGATAGTTGACGACAGTAGACATTCGTATCAATAGTTTGGTTTCTTGGAAGCAGCTCAAAGTAGACTATACCCTTGTAATCCCACTACATGGAAAGCATAATCTTCTTTTGGTGAATATTGGCTTTGGATGTCGATCGTGGGGGCTTATCTTGCTTGATCCATGATCGTTTTCGGACTACATTATCGTACACAATCCATGTTTCATCACCCGTTATGATTCTTTTTAGAAATGAGTCGTTTTCGTTACGATTCAACAAAGAGTCGCATATGTTAATGCGTTTGGTAAGGTGGATTTCCTTTAATTCGTGAGGAACCCATTATTTATACTGTATTATTTGAGTGTTATGCGTCGTTTGCGTGAAGCTATTTGCAAAAAGAGGCCGGAATTGTGGCAAGACAACTCATGGTTTTCGCATCACGATAATGCACCGTCTCACATCGCATTGATTATTTGCAACTTTTTGGCCAAAAATTCAACTCATATCGTTCGGAAAAGGACTTTTCTGACTGTTTCGAGGATTGGAAAAAACGTTGGCATAAGTGTATTGTGTCCGGCGGGGACTACTTTGAAGGCAACGAAATAGATTTAGAAGAATAAATAAAGAATTTAAAAATAAAATTGGTCTTATTTTTTGATTATAGTAGTAAATTACTAATTTAATTTAAATAAAAATGTTATTAGTACTATTACTAATTGCAATCATTGCACTACATTAGATTAAGGTTATTATTTTCTTTTTCCTTTTCATAAATATAATTATTCGAGTTTAATTAAAAAGTTATAACCCTTTATAATTCTACATATTAAATATTACTCCTAAAAAATTGTTATATATATTTTAAGTAATAGTAATGATTTAATATACATGTTTAAGATAATTGATTCCTACGATATATTTTAATTTTTTTTAACATAAAATATAAAGTGCAACTTGGTAATGAAGTATAATTACTGTTTATTGGCAACAAACTTTTTTTTATTGACAGATCAAATGCAGATATCTTCTACCGTGTGAAGACGAAGATTGTTATTATCAATATAAAAAACGAGCTGAAAAGTGTAATGTATATAAATGTATAGAAATCATTTTCTTTCATTTAGTTTTATTAGGTTTATGTGTAATCTTAATATCGCGCAATGAATTTTTATTTTAGAAAAAGGATAAATGTTTTCCACCGACTACCAAAGATTTTGTTAAGATGGTTCGTACAGGAGAGCCGCTAGGTCCTAGTCACGTAAAATTTGATCATTTAAGTGGTTCAAAAGTCTTGGAAACTACGTAATGAACATTCTTTTTTAATTTTTGTTATATACGTGTGATATATATTAATGTAATAAAAATTAATTACTTTGAAAATAATCATTTTTCTGATTTATGTAGAATTTTTTACTAGTGTTTCTGTAACATTTATAATTTGGCGTTTGAATTTTTACTATTTAACCCATTAACGCCCACGGGACACTTTTTCATATTTCAGAGCTTTCTAGAGGGGATCAATTTCGGCCATAAAAATTTTTGAGCACATGAGTTTTTAAGATTTTTTATCGATATTTCGAATGGTTATTATTAAAATGAGAAAAAAAAAATTTTTTAACCCTCAAAAATGAGGTCAAAGCAAAAAAAACACGAAAAATGAAAAAAAAATTTTTCTCCAACTCCATTTTTTTTCTACTTATCGTTGTGCAGTCACCTCAAAAGTTCAAAAGAAAGTGTCCTCGGCATCTCAGCTTTAAGAAAACCACTTTTTGAGTTTAAAAATCTCTTTTGGAAGATCCAAAATGGCGCCCGGAATGAAAAATTTCATTCAAAATCTTTCGGGCGCTCTAACTAGAGAACTAAGAGGTTTAGCAAAAAAGTTAGAATAATAAATAGTTATTAAAATTCATTAAAGAATACACTGGAGCCGTCTCAGGTGATTTTGTTAACATTTTTGAAAATTTGTTTATGCAAATTATTGAAAATTGAAAAAAAATTTTATTGGTTCTGAAAAAATTTCTGTGTATTCTTTGATCAATTTCGAGCACTTTTTATTCTTTAGAATTTCTTCGAAAAGTTTATACTTTTCGAAAAAATTGAAAAAAAATGTCCACCTTCCGTATCTTTTTACTCGATTTTTTAGGAGTAATATTTAATATGTAGAATTATCAAGGGTTATAATTTTTTAATTAAACTCGAATAATTATATCTATGAAAAGGAAAAAGAAAATAATAACCTTAGTCTAATGTAGTGTAATGATTGCAATTAGTAATAGTACTAATGACATTTTTATTTAAATTAAGGGGTTACCCCCAGTTGTAGCTCAACAAAAAAGGCCTTCTTCATGAATTTTTTTAAAGAAAACTACAAAACTTTTTTAAACGATTATTATATCATCTTAAAGAATACATTTTGAAGAACTTTCAGTAATTTTTTTATTGCAAAATATTACATTGTTAAGTGGCAAATGGCCGCCAATGAAATAGTGTTTTTATTTATACGGTTTTCGGTGACCAACATTGCGGCAAAGTGGATTATTTGAAACAAAAAATGTGGATAAATTTAGTTAAATATAAGTATAAACTAGTTTTTAATTAAAGGATTTAAAAAAATATTTATTTTTCACAAAATGGCGGACAGTCAAAGTTAATGGTTCGATTTTAACGAAAAAAAACGGCCGTTTTTTGGCTATAAAACGGCCATTTTTTTCGAAACAAAAAATCGAACGATTAAATACTACATTTTTATGTATTAAATAAGCCTGCAAAATTTCAAAAAGATCGGTGTATTAGTGTTTGAGTAATCTTGGTCACCGACTTCAGAAATGCCATTTTGAGAAAAACGCGTTTAAAGTTTTAATTGCCAGTTGTTTACACAACGGATTCTTCTCTTTCAACGCTCATATCTCAGTCAATTTTGTTCGGATCGACTTGAAATTTCCAGGTCATATTCTCAGATACTTATACTTCAAAAAAATGCAATTAACAAAAAATCGATTTTTTCAAAGTCGCAAGTGGGGGTAACCCGTTAAATTAGTAATTTACTGCTATAATCAAAAAATAAGACCAATTTTTTTGAAAATGTTACTAAACCTCGAATTAATTTTTACTATTAATACTAACATTTGCCACAATAAATTTAGAAATTATACTAAATTTTAATATAATTTGTACGATTATTTTTATTAAATTTTAAAAGCAAAACATTTATTTATAAATTTTACTACTAAAAATAGTAAAATATGCATTATATAAAAAACTTGTTTCAATTTATAGTAACATTTTAATACAGAATAAGTAAATTTTATTTATTTTAATTTATCCTATATTAATTAAATAGTAAAAATTAAAACGCCAAATTACAAATGTTATAGGAACGATAGTAAACAATTGTACATAAATCAGACAAATGATTATTTTCAAAGTATGTCCTCAGGATATTATCAAATATAGTAATTTTTACGATAGAATTTCTCTCAGTGTATAAAATATGAATGGCACCTTAGTCATGAGAAGTATAATTATTGTTAATCAGTAATGTTCTTTTTTTATGTAATTAGCTGGTCGAATATAAAGTGAAACAAAAACTTTCACGATGTCAAAATCTTAATGGATATTGTCACAATTAAAAAAAAATTCATTCTTGTAAGGTATGATGTTTCTTTCATTTAGCTTTAGTAAGTTTATGTGTAATCTTAATATCGTGCAATAAATTTTTATTTGAAAAAATGGATGAATGTTTTTCATCGGTTTTTTTCCAGAGATGACGTTCGTGTACCAAGGCCGTCAGATCTTGATCACGGAAGGCCTTATCGTTTTAATAGATAAAAAGTCATAGAAACTGTGTAATTAACATTGTTTATTAATTTTTGTTATATATCTGTAGTATATATTAATGTAATTATTGCGATACTTGAAAAATGTATTACTCGTTGCAGTTTTTAATCAATTAAACCATAAAAAACCTTTATAATACTCGCTCATAACAAATGTCCTATATAAACTTGTATACAACTACATGCATTTCACATAAAATTAATTATGCTAATGTCGGAAAATTAAAGTTTTGTAATAAAGGCTACAAAACACTTGATAGTAAAGAAAAAAAATCTGCCCTACTACGGCGAGCAAAGTGTAATATTTATTGTATAAAATTCCGTCTCTTATTGTATAATATTCGTCAACGTTCTTATGATAAATAAACTGCGATTAATTTGCATTTATTCTGCAATTATTATTTATTTCTCAAATTTTGTGGTTTTTTTTTTTTTAATTAATCAGGCAATTTAAAATTAAAATTCTAAAAACTATTATTAGAGGCATATTAAAGTTAATTTTTTATTAAATCAGTTCAAAAGAAATGAAATTTTATGTATAACAAATTAAATTATATCAAAAAAAAAATTTTTATTTTTTCCTCATGTTTATTTAATAGTCAAATTTAAAAATCTTTCACATTTAAATAATTAATAATCATTTTATATGATCTACAAATATTTGTGTTTACAATGTTATAAAAAACTGCGATACATGTATATAAAGATAAGACCACGCGCTGCAAGTGTTTTTACGCGATTAAGTATATATAGTGAATCTAGTAACATAATTTTTATTAATTCGTAAACTTAAGTTGATTCCAAGTACATCGTTTAAAAACTACTAAATCAATTAAAATGAAAATTTCATTAGTACTGTTACTAATTGCGATCATTGCACTACATTGGACTAAGGTAATTATTTTCTTTTTCCTTTTCATAGATATAATTATTCGTGTTAAACTAAGAAATTATAACCTTTTATAATTTTATATATTAAATATTATTCCTAAAAAATTATTATATATATTTTAAATAATAGTAATGATTGAATGTACACGTTTAAGCTAATTGATTCGTACGATATATTTTAATTTTTTAACATAAAATATGAAAGTCAACTTGGGAATAAAGATATATAATTACTGATTATCGGCAACAAACTTCTTTTTATTACCAGATCGAATGCAGACTTCTACCACAGTGTGAAGACTCCAGTTGGTATTGTAAAACTGAAAGGCGAGCTAAACAGTGTAATGTATGGATACATTTTCTTTCATTTAACTCTAGTAAGTTTATGTGTGATCTGAATATTGCGCAATAAATTTTCATTTATTTATTTCAGAAAATGGATAAATGTTTTCTATCGCCTTTTTCCAATCATACCGTTAAGATACAGCTTTCACAAGCAAAGGAAGACTCTGTTAACGATAGAGAAGTTTATATAAAGGGCTGGAATGCTCGGTAATTAACATTGTTTTTTAATTATTGTTTTATACCTGTATTATATATTAATGTAATTATTGCGATACGTACACCGAGTAAAAAGTCCATAGTAAAAATAACTATAAGGGGACCACTATTAAATTTTGGAATTCTTTTCTATAATTATTGGAAAATTGACTATATTTAGTTATACCAACGCATACTGTATAGTCATCGTTACTATATTGAATTAGTTAAAAATTTAAGTTAAATGTACTACGTTAGAGTAGTAAACTCAACTATCATTTCTTGTTGGTGAAAACTAACATTGGTAATGTACTGAACTATTTTTGATTCTTATCGTAACTAAATTTTAGGTATATTAACCAACAGAATATAATTATTTTAATGATGTTGTTATCGTTGCATATGAAAATTAAATCTACTATCTTAGAGTAGTCAACGTAACTATCATTTTATGTGACTGACAGCTATGATTTTTAATGCTCTAAACTATTTACAATTTTTATGATTACATTTAAGGTACATTATTGCATGTATATTAACAGCAGAATATAGTCATTTTTATTAAGTTCTAATAGTTGCATTTTATTTAATATGTATATAACTATACAAAAATATTATTTTTATTCAATTTTTTAAATAATTCTATTTTTCACTTCGTTCTAGTAATCTCTTCTCTCAGCGTACGTTATTAATTAGTTACTTTTACTATTGATAACAGTCTCCGTAACTACGATAATTGTTACTTATAACTACCACAAAATAGCTAATGTGTTTTTAAACTATTTTTCTGAGTTAGACTGAGAAGCCTTTTCTGATAAATTAAACTTAAAAAATTAAGTTGATTTAACTACTCGTTTACAAATTTTTTCTTTTTTTTTAATATATAAGTGCAGTTGAAATTATTAAAAAAATTAAATAATTATTCTGTTATTTATTTGTCGATTCTGCTTTTAATAAAGTTAATGTTACCATATTTTGTAGTCAATGTAGCTAAAATAATTAATATTTTGTAACTACTAAATAATTGCCAAGGTTATTTTTAATTGTTTTTTTATAGGTTGCAAATGCCGATTTATAGATCCTGGTTAGGGTAATAAATCATTGCAGTTTTCAATCGTTTGGGCCATAAAAAGCCTTTATAAGTCTCACTTTTCAAAAAACTTCCAATATAAAGTGGTATAAAACTATATGCATTTCATATAAAATTAATTATGCTAATGTCGAAAAATTAAAGTTATGTAATAAACGCTACGAGACAAATGTCCATTAAGTTAACCCCGCCATTTTGTTTTTCACGGAATAAAAGAGTTTCGAAAAATTAATTTTGGTCGTAAAAATCAAAATTTTCGAAATTATTTTTTTTTATTTACGGCACATTATAGCACATGTTTAGTGCAACGCAGCACAACTTTTTTTCTTAAAAAAAAGACAAATTTTGGAGGGTGTCACTTGATGTACATAAGACATTTGAAAATAAAGAAAAAAATGTACTTCACTACAGCAGAGTGTAAAATTTGATGTATAATATTCCGTCTTTTATTGTACAAAATCCGTCAACGTCCTTATGATAATGTTACGTCCGTTAAATTTTAATGTTAAATTTTAATAAATGTTAAAAAATTTTTCCGCTTTTCTTTTCTGTCTCTTCGTACAATAAGTCTTATGAAGGCGAATTATCCCTACTCCCACTCCGCAGGCCAAAAATATTGGGTTGTTCGATAATTAATGTCGCTTTTTTCTCATAGATGGCGTGAATTGCATATTTCATGTAGTAGCGGTTGCGTGGCGTATATTATTATATACTATTATAAAGGTTAAACTGTACACTATCTTCTGTCAAAAACTGAGCGTCATTAGTAAATAACAAGTTGGTTAAAAATTAAGTTGAAAATGGACAATCAAAGTTAGCATTAGCGGCATATTTTATTGTTTTACTTCCGAAAGGGCAAAAATGCGGTGCAAGCTCGGAAGAAATTGTGTGAAGTTTATGGCGAGGACTGCCTTACTAAACGGCAGTGTCAGCGTTGGTTTGCTCGCTTTCGTTCTGGAAATTTTAATGTGCAAGATGCACCACATACTGGTCCTCCAACCACTACTGATGAAGACAAAATAAAGGCGTTAATCGAAACTAACTGGCATATGACAACTCGAGAGAAAGCAGAGAAGCTCGGCATATCGAATTCAACCCTTTACTCGCACTTACAACAGCTTGGTTACGTAAACAACATCCACCTCACCAAACGCATTAAGATATGCGACTCTTTGCTGAATCGTAACGAAAACGACCCATTTCTAAAAAGCATCATAACAGGTGATGAAACATGGATTGTGTACGATAATGTAGTCCGAAAACGATCATGGATCAAGCAAGATAAGCCCCCACGATCGACATCCAAAGCCAATATTCACCAAAAGAAGATTATGCTTTCCGTGCGGTGGGATTACAAGGGTATAGTCTACTTTGAGCTGCTTCCAAGAAACCAAACTATTGATCCAAATGTCTACTGTTGTCAACTATCGAAATTGAATGAAGCAATCAAGAAAAAACGCCCTGAACTGGCCAATCGCAAAGGTGTGATGTTCCATCATGAGAACGCCAGACCTCACACCTCTTTGATAACCCGTCAAAAATTAATAGAGCTCAATTGGGAACTGATGCCACATCCACCCTATAGCCCTGACTTAGTACCATTAGACTATCATTCGTTTCGCTTCCTTAAAAACCATTTGAATGGTAAAACTTTCGATTCCGATCAGGCTGTTAAAAATGAGCTGGACCAGTTCTTCGCTTCTACAAACCAAGGCTTCTTCGAACATGGAATTTTTCAACTTACCGCAAGATAGCAAAAGGTCATCCAACAAAACGGTCAATATATCATTGATTAATGTTCGTTGTTAATATAAATAAATTTACTTTGAAAAACTTTTTTTCCTTTTTTGTTAATTTATAATTCAATTTTGTTTAACTAATTTATTCCAATTATTGAACATAAAACAATTTAACGCCTTCCTAATATTTTACGTACTTTAATAGAATAAATTTTAATTGATTCTTTTTATAATAAATTTTAGTTTTACAAAAATATATTATATTTTGAAATATAAAATATATCGAAAATATAATTGAATAATAGTAGTTAAAATATAAGAATATTTTAATGTTATGTTTAATAATTATAAATAATTTATTGTTAATATTAATATTAACTAAAATAGAAATTCGATCTATTATACTAATAAATATAATTTATAACTTTTATACTAGTAAATATAATTTTATCATTTATCTAATTCAAATTTATTAATTGCTTTCCGCGTTATTTATTAATTTTAATTATCTCGATTTTTATTATTGTTAATAATTTAGAACAATTTTTACTTTTAGAACAATTTTTTTAGTAGTGAATTATATATATATATATATATATAGTTATTATTAATATTAATAATAATCCTAAATCAGTTATTATATTTAGTTTTAATTATTTCATTTAATTTATTTTAAGTAATATTATAACTAATTTTAAGTTTACAACAGTTTTATAATTTTTATACGATAACCTAATATTACATATTGTTATTAATAATTCTAAAATACTTGCGTATAATTTTTAAGAATATTTTAGCTTATATTTTAAGTTAGAGATGAGAAAACGCATGAGTGAAAGAAGTCCTGACCATGCTCATCTTCTAGCCTATATTATGCTTTGTCTCTTCTACTTATTGTACATATGATGCGAGAGCGTGACTTTCTTTCCGCTCGCGTTGTACAATATTAAAATTTTAAGGTCCGGGTTAGAAGTAGGGAGAAAAACTTTTTTTTTTGACTTTTTATTTGACGTTTTCTAACCCCTCGGTACTTCTATCTCTATCTCCTAGCTGCGTCTTACTAATTGGCCTTACGGGTCGATTTTTGTATAAAAAGGGCAAGTTTCTGTAAATCGACGGCAGTTCTGACGATCTTCGGCTCAAGACACTCACTCTTCTCGTCCTGAGCAGCCTATGTGCACTCGATCGAGGCTTTTACTAAGATCAAAGAATAAAGACGCATTCAAAATGAAATTTTTCGATTTTCTTTTCCTAGTTGAAATTTTCTATTTTCAAATTCAAGTCTAAATTTTTCTATTTTCAAATTCAATTTTCGGCAATTTTCTAAGTTCATTTTTCTAAAAATTTTTCTAAGTTCAAGTTTCAATTTTTAACGTGAATTTTTTTAACTAACATTATAGAGATCTCTAATTTTAAATCCTTGGTATATCCGACTGATTCCAACCTTAAATGACATTCATTTGTGTCCCCACTAGCTTCGACTAGTTGCGTGCAAACGTCTGCTACAATTCGCCTATCCTTCGTAACATTCAGTTTCGTCCCTGCTAGCCTGGGTTAGTTGCATGTAAACGCTTGTTACATTCCATCTTCTTATTATACTAATACGTTTCTATTATCTTCAAAATTCAACATTGATTTGGCAAGTTAAGTAAATTAAACCGCGCCATAATGGTTATCGTCAGTTTTAATCCATTTTATATAATTTTTCAAAACCTGCACAGTTGCAGTCGTCAAATAAATTTTACTCATTGATAAACCGCCAATGTTGAACTTCCGCTATGCTCGCGCGCGTGTGTGCGTGCGTGCGTGCGCGCGTGTGTGTGTGTGTGTGTGTGTGTGTATTTTCAGACTTAAAAAAAATATCCATTTAAATCTTAAATGTCATCGAGTAGGGAAATAAAAATGAATGTTGATAAGATACATAAAAATATTTTTAATTTAAGTGTTTCAAAATAGATTAAAAATATTCAAATATTTCAATTAAAAAGCTTGAATAAAAAAAAACCTTTCAACACTTTTTGCTCAATTATTAATTCTTAATATAATTATTTTATATTTACTTGGAAAAAAGAATATACGTAACTGAACTATTTTTGATTAGTCCCGTAAATATTTTAATAATAATAAATAGTTCAGGATTCATAAATATATTTATTATTGATTTCTGTAATTTATGACATTTTTTATTTAATAAAATAATATATAGCGTCCTTCATATTAAAAAACAGTATATGCACCAATGGAGTAAAATGCGGCGTTCGCGGTGAGTGCCAGCTTCGAGGTCCAAGCGTAGCGAGGGCTCCGAAGTCGCACGAGCGCGAATGCAGCATTTTGCTTCCTTAGTGCATAAAATGCTATTCCTTTGTAATCAAACGTATAATTATTTACAAGTTTTTTTGTTTTATTTAAGTAAAAGCTTTACTAGTGAAAACTAATGTAAAATTTAAAGTTGTAATTGTCGATAATAATTCAGTTTATATAAAAAATAAATAAGTAAAATAAAATTTTCAGTACACTGAGAGAAATTCTATAGTAATTTTTATAATAAAAATAAGGTTTTTTTTTTTTACTATTATTTCAATGGCACAGCAAGAACATACTTTTTAAAGAGTAGAATTTACAAAATAAAAATAGTAAAATAGTAAAATAGTAAAATTTGCTACGGTGGGTTTGGAAATGTTACTAAACCTCGAATTAATTTTTACTATTAATACTAACATTTGCCACAATAAATTTAGAAATTATACTAAATTTTAATATAATTTGTACTATTATTTTTATTGAATTTTAAAAGCAAAACATTTATTTATAAATTTTACTACTGAAAATAGTAAAATATGCATTATATAAAAAACTTGTTTCAATTTATAGTAACATTTAAATACAGTATAAGTAAATTTTATTTATTTTAATTTATCCTACTAGTATATTAACCCTCTGTAACGCGGTGTGACATTTCTGTCACAAAGCGATTCTTTGCCTACCACAATTCAAATAATTTTTCTAGTCCCTTTTGAGTCGATGTAACATTCGCGTAACAAACCGATGTATCGACTTAGTATAACACAAAAAATGTAGAAGGCGTTAGTGCCGCGTGCAAGCCAGTATTCGCCGGCCGATCAGTTCAAACCACCTACGTGCTTTTGAAAAATAATTCAAAAATAGAAAAACGTGATAAAAACTGTGTTTTTATAAAATATATAAGGTAAGTACATGTACTTTGTGGTGTAGATAAGGTTTTTGTGTAATTGAAATATTTCGATGAGTTTGACTTTGCGTCGATGCAGTGTAACATTTCTGTAACACTCCCTAAAATTGTGTTTTTTTCGAAATTTATAAAAATAAACAGAATTTCAAAAAACACGTGTATTTTTATTTATTTAGATGAATGATTTTCACTATTTATTTTAAAATTTTAAGATGTTGCCCTACAGAGGGATAAATAGTAAAAATTAAAACGCCAAATCACAAATGTTATAGGAACGATAGTAAACAATTGTACATAAATCAGACAAATGATTATTTTCAAAGTAACACATCGTTCAATAAGTCCCGAGACTAACCCAGAGATGGTGCTAGTAGTACCAAACTGGCCACGTTTCCATAGAGTGCGAACCTTTACATGAAACGTGTAAAAATTTCACGTCGATCGGATCACAGACTGCAGAGTTATCGAGGTTAGAGTAAAGTCACTTTGTAATTTGTTTGAAAAATGGAAAAAAGCGAGTTTCGCGTGTTGATAAAACATTGTTTTTTAATGGGTAAAAACACCGTAGAAGCCCAGCAATGGCTTGAAAAACATTACCCGGACTCCTCTCCATCCAAACCAACGATTTGTCGTTGGTATGCTGAGTTTAAACGTGGTCGTACGGACACAAACGATGTGGAACGTTCGGGTAGGCCATTGGAAGCCGTTACACAGGAAAATGTGAGTGAAGTGTTAAAAATTGTAATGAAAAATCGCAAAGTGAAGGTCCGTGAGATTGCAGAAATGACATAGATATCATCTGGATCATCTGGAAGCGTATTTACAATCCTTCATGAAAAAGGTTTTTTCCAAGTGGGTGCCGCGATTGCTTTCAGTGGAACAAAAACAGCAACGAGTCGACGATTCCGAGAGCTGTTTATCGCTATTTACTCGCAATAAAAAGGATTTCCTGCATCGATACGTGACCATGGATGAAACATGGATACATCATTTTACTCCGGAGTCGAATCGGCAATCATCTGAGTGGCGCATGGCTGGCGAAAGCCGCCCAAAGCGTCCAAAAACGCAGCAGTCTGCTGGCAAAGTCATGGCGTCTGTTTTTTGGGATACACATGGCGTGATTTTCATTGACTACCTGGAAAAAGGTAAATCGATCAACAGTGATTATTATATTGACTGGTTGGTACGTTTGAAGGAGGAGATCGCAGCAAAACGACCGCACATGAAGAAGAAAAAAATCCTTTTTCACCAAGACAATGCACCATGCCACAATTCCATGAAAACAATGGCAAAATTGAACGAATTGGGCTTTGATTTGCTTCCCCACCCCCCGTATTCGCCAGATTTAGCCCCCAGCGACTACTGGCTCTTTGCTGATCTCAAAAAAATGCTCCAGGGAAAAAAATTTGGCTCGAATGAGGAGGTCATTGCCGAAACTGAAGCCTATTTTGAAGCAAAGGATAAATCCTTCTATAAACATGGTATAGAAATGTTGGAAAGGCGTTGGAAAGATTGTATCACTCTAAAAAGAGATTATATTGATGAATAAAAATGATTTTTGAAAAAAAATGTTGTTTTTGTTATTAGTCTCGGGACTTATTGGAACGATGTGTTATATCCTCAGGATATTATCAAATATAGTAATTTTTACGATAGAATTTCTCTCAGTGTATAAAATATGAATGGCACCTTAGTCATGAGAAGTATAATTATTGTTAATCAGTAATGTTCTTTTTTTATATAATTAGCTGGTCGAATGTAAAGTGAAACAAAAACTTTCACGATGTCAAAACCTTAATGGATATTGTCACAATTAAAAAAAAATTCATTCTTGTAAGGTATGATGTTTCTTTCATTTAGCTTTAGTAAGTTTATGTGTAATCTTAATATCGTGCAATAAATTTTTGATTTCAGAAAATGGATGAATGTTTTTTACTGGTTTTTTCCAGAGATGACGTTCGTGTATCAAAGCCGCCAGATCTTGATCACGGAAGGACTTATCATTTTACTGATTCAAAATTGTTGTTTAATTTTTGTTATATACCTGTAGTATACGAGGGCGGTTCAATAAGTACCCGTGTTAGAAATGAAGACACCATTTTTTCAAAACATTTTTTTTTATTTTTCAACGTAGTCCCCTTTTAGAAAGATACACTTCTCCCAACGGTCCTGCCATTTTTTTAACCTCTCCAAAAAATAGGATTTGTCGAACTCTCCAAAATACGCCTCTGTTTTGG
>OX465095.1:7425598-7523098 GCA_949987625.1 Chalcis sispes | reverse complement strand
TTAATTTTAACTCGACGATTCGATCGCGTAATTATACTCGAATGAAAATAAAATACATGTATACGGGTCAAAAGCATAAAAAAAAAAAAAAAAAAAAAAAAAAAAAAAAAAAAAAAAAAAAAGAAGTAACGATTCTATTCGATTAAAGTCCATTATTTTCATTAGCATATTCATTGTTTAATAAAAGGCAACAAAGTTTTCAAATTCAACGTTAAAAGGGAGTTTGCGATTATAATTTAGGCGCATTGCGAAAGTTTCAGCAGTATAAGCTCTAAACATTGTGCAGTAAATTAGGAACGACGATGAAGCTGTAGCAATCGCTACCAAATTCGATTTCACGAACTTCGGCTTAAAGCGTTTTAAACGTTAATATTCGTCAAAAGCCGTGCGGATGAAACCCTTAGATTATACGATTTTCATATATCGAGCTCTTAAAACGGATGTATACGTTTAGCGTTAAAATTATGATACGTTGAATTGGTCACTACGGATTATGCTTTTACGAGTGTTTACGTGTGTCGTATTTTTAATTTGTTGATGATTTATAAACTAGCAGGGATAATCGAACTTTACATATATATTATATACGTTATATAACTTTACATACATATATATGCTTTACATATATATTGTTTAATTTTACTTAAAATTATTTTAATTTTGTGTCATGTTTTACGTGAATTTTATTTTTTATTGATAGATAAAATTACGATAATACAATTTAATACGAATTATATAATAATTCTGTTGATTTAATAATAATTCCGATTATAATAATCTCGTATTTAAATCATGCGACATTGGTGTACTAAGTTATTTCAGAATTTAATTTTTATTTAAAAAAAAAAATTATAATGTAATTCAATGTTATATTATCCGATTAAATTATATATTCGTATATGGTTAGTCATTTAGTTAAAAAATTATAAAGTTACAGCAAAACAAAATTTCTTATTTTATAACTTCTGATTTTAATTTACAATGATCATAAATCATACTTTTATTGCCAATAGTAAACGTAGATTTCTATCAATAGTAATAAAGTGACGAAATTAAAATTCATAATTAAAAAATTCAGTATTTCATAGTCATTATTTGCTTCTTACGAATTCAGAAATTTTGGAAATTATATATGGAATTCAAAACTAGACTGCTAGATTTCGTATTCAAAATTATCTTGAACATAGTTCAAAGTTTTATCTTGTTTGTAATTCTCGAAACTTTGCAAGGGTTCGTAAAAAAAAGAAATAACTAAAACAAACGAGAATTTGATTTAATAATAGTTCGTGAGTTTAGTTTGTTAAAATAAAATTTTATCGCTAGTATGTGTATGTTATCCGTGTCACTAAATTAAAAGGTACTTGTTATAATTAATTTTTTATTAGACCTTTAAAAAAAATACTGCCATTTTTTGAAAATTTAATTTTCAATCAGACCATCAGTGATAACGTCAATAATTCAATTTTTAACTTTTATCGTAAAAAATTTAATGTGCAAAACCTAAATAAAAAAACTTAATTACTACTTTTTTTTTTTTTTTTTTTTTTTTTTATGTATACCGTAAACACGAATTTTAACTAAACACAAAATTAATCATAAATTTACAAAACAGTGTATATATCGTCATTACATTTTAACAATTCTCTCAAAATCCTATTCTTTAAGTGATCGACAAATCTGTTAATTTATCCATTTTAAAATCGTTCTAAAAATGTCATTTTTAATCTTTATTTACTCGTGTTTTACTCTACACGTTTACTATTTTTAGCATCTTATTCAATTTCATCTCGCGTCATACGAGCTTAGCACCACAACCGTTTAAAGAATCTCTTGGTCCCTTTTTTTTTTTTATAATGTTTAATGTTTCGCTCTAAAACCGTCTAAGCCGATGACTTTGTGAACAATAACAGAAGTAAAAATGTAATTCAACACCCTACGCGAAGGACATATACACTCTTTGTATTCTTTTTCACCAATGCACTTTAACGATAAGAAAAAACCTATACACGTATACTTTTTGCTCTCTCTCTTTCCCTCCGCTCGTTTTACTTTATCTGCTTGCGCTTATTCTATACTCGAAAAAAAGGTAACGCCCAGGGGCAAGATATACTCAGTCTTCTTCCTTTTTTTTTTTTTTTTTTTTTTATTTCGCTTGTAAAGGCGCTCCGACGTGTTCGATTATTCGACGAGGGATATTCGATTTGCCGTCAGTTGCGTATACGCTTCCCCGCTTCTTCTTTCCATTCACTGCTTTCTTTTTTATTTTCGTCTTTAAAGAAAGGTACACACGAGCTAGTCCCTTGGCGCTTTCCACGTCCTTCCTGCTTCCTATTCTTCTCAGCAAGCTGGGCTCGCTGGCTGCATTAGGGGTACATGTACGATATGTATACGAACTTTGTCTCCCCCCATCCTCCCGCCCCTCCCCCGCCCCCTTCACGTCTTTCGTTCTTTTTTTTTTACAGGGGTGACCAACGCGTGGATTCTTAAACGCGAGCAAACAACCTTTTTCTTTTGTGCTTGCCTACGCATCGAGAAATTGCGCTTTAATAATGTTTGACTTGCCTGCCTCTGCTGTGCTGCTGTACAAGAGTACATAATACACACACATACGCGCACGCGGTTTCTTGTTTTTTCGCTTTTAGCTAGTTTTTAGTATTACTTCCTAGGGGACATCGACGGCTTGCTTATGTATAGTTCAAACGTAAAAATATTTTTCGAGAATTTGAAATATTGTTAACCTTGCCACTCTCAAGAGATAGACAGAGAAAGCCGCTGTAGTTTTGTGTATAAACCTTATATCTTATTCACGAGTGTGTGCGCGCGTACATGCGCACATGTAGCAAACTACGTGTACACCTTTCGTAAAAAAGCATAAAAGCGAACGCGCCGCGAGTTAGTTTGTGCAGATCCCTCGGATTATGAGATTTTTCATATAGGTTCTATCGCTCTTCGCGTTCTCTCGGGATCTCATAAACGCCCGTAAAGAGAAAACGTTGTGTGTCATTTTTTCAATTCCACGACCCTTGAGTTATGACCAAAGGTAATTTTCGAGGCAAAGAAGCATTTTTTTTTTTTTTTTTTTTTTTACCTCTCTACTTTTTCTTCTTCGCGGTCCCAGCTTCTTTAATTCTTTCGTTTTTTTCTCGCTCTTCTCGCTGAAAGTCTCACGCGTGTTGCGGTGGCAGCTGCGTGTATGAAAAACTTTCACAATGTGAGTATATTTATATAGATATACATTTAGATGTGCGATAAGAAATCGTAATAGTGAGGTGCCTTGGTGATTTCAAAATTAATTTCGTTTCCTTTATTAAAAATGTGACGGTCGTGGTTTTTCATATATATTTTATATATTGTATATTGTATATATATATATATATATATATATTTTTTTTTGCGTGATTGACGTGTGAAATATATTTAGTGAAAGATTTAATTTGTGTTTTATTTTATTTTAATTATTGTTTTTTCCTTATAATAATAACAGATAGAAGCATTTAATATTAAAATTTAAAATTTTATAATACTGAAGGATTTACGAATATCTCAACAAAAAAGCATAATTTATAAAATAACTTGATTATTTAAGTAATCCTTTATTATTTTGAAGCTTTCTTTTTATATACAAAATCAAGTGCTTTTGCTTATTGCAGATTTAACAAATACTACGTAATCATAAGTAGGTAATTCTCTCATAATCTATATTATTCTGTACGAAGTAAATGCCATTAAAATTAATTTTCATAAAGGAACCTTTAATTGTCTATTCATTCAATTATCCATTCAAAATAATATTAATTAAGCTTATCCATAATTTAAATTTAATTATCGTTTTATTAAAAATAAACGGTTGTTATTAAACATTAAACCTTGTAAATCTTACGCAATTAAATATTTTATAAGAGATGAAAAGGAAATTCATTCTTTATTCGATTGTATTAAATAGTACTCTAGACTTCAATTGCCAACAAAAGGAAAATCAGCTACCTTTCTCGCCAAGTTTAATGGAATTATTAAAAATATACCGCGAAAATGGCCACTCATTAATTAACGAGAAAATAGAGACTCGAACAGAAAGAGAGAGAATCGAGAGTAATTAAATAAATCTCGAGCCAGCGAATTAGTTAAATTAAAAAAGAAAAAAAATAAAAAATAAAAGAAAAAAAGCAAAATGAAAAAAAAAAAGAGAAAAAGAAAAATAAAGGAGTAGCAGTAGCGGTAGCAGAAGACGAATATAAGAGAAAGAAGGTTAAAAGCCAGGAGAAACAAAAAAACTTTCGGGGCAAATTGCAACAATTCAGGCGCGGTCGCGAGGCGGCCAGCGGCGCGCGCTAAAAATAAATGTAATAATGGCAAGTGCTTGAATAATGACGAGTGGTGGAGAGTTGGCAACCAAGAGACGAAGAATGTAAGAGAGAGCGAGAGAGAGAGAGAATGAAGAATGAAAAGAAGGATGAAAAAAAAAGAATGAAAGGGCTAAGAAAAAGAAAGAAAGAGAGAGAAAGAGAGGATGAAAAGAACTCGAAGTCGAAGGTAGCAGAGAAATTTTAATGGTTCGTCAGGAAGGAGCTGAAGAGAGAGAGAGAGAGAGAGAGAGAGAGAGAGAGAGAGAGAGACGAAGAGATAGGGCATAAGCTACGCGTTCTATAAAACAGCTGGCCTTGTCCACTACTTCTCCATGTATCCCTCCGTGTGCGTGGAGTAGAAAAGGACTTTCGCAAAGAAAGAGAAAGAGCATGGAATGATACGGTCGATCCTGCGTACATAAGCATTACGCCTCTCGTGGCTGCACATTCGTGGCCCTAATCTATTTCGCCCGTCTTTTTCCCGCGCGCGTTCTCCCCTTTTTTTTTATTTTTATCTCCTTCCTGCTTCTTATTCTCGGTGCGTATTATTTTTTTTGCTCTTCCTCATCCTTTATTTCGTACGTCGACTCTTCGTTATCTAGTTTTTCTATTTAACGAGAACCCCGTGCGCGTCTTGACATTTAGCTTGAATTTAATTGCGTGTGTGATACGAGAATTATTGTACGAATAGAAGTGCTTTTTATGTATATTTATTAATAATTAATATCTGATGTCAAATATGTGACTCGCTATTAATTTTTACATTATAATAGCATGTATAATATAGATTAATTTTAATTTTTCCGTTTTAGGTATGTACGATAAAGCTTCGTTGATGATTAAGTAAAGCTGCTGCGGATAATCGTAAGTAAGCTATCTAATATATAATACATAATTAATGTGTTATTTTTAACCATAAGTTATACATTATACTTCAAAAAGTTTCGATAATTTTAAATGACATTCTCATTAAAAATAAATGTTAAAACAATTATATTATATATTTATTTATGGTTTTCCAATTACGTTATAAAAATTCAGTGTTCACGTAAAATATTAAATGTTCTATTTTAAAATGAAATTATCACACTGTTAATATTTATTTTAAAAGCTACGTTAATTATAATAAAAGTAGAAAACACGTAAAACTAGAAATTACTCTTTCATTAAATTCAACGAAAAACAAACGACGTGAATCTTATAAAAAAAAAATTTTTCAAGTAACTTTTCATTTTCGTCAAAAGTTTAACAAAGAAACGTTTTTATATGCACGCATACACCACCCGCGCAAAGAAAGAACAGTCTGATAAAATTTTTAAGCACAAAGTAGTGCCCGAGCCTCCCTTAACGATTCCAAAACAAAACAAAAACCCGAAAGAAAAAAAGGGCAGCCCAAATTTTCTTTTTTTTTTTTTCTTTTTCATTTGGCTTATCCCAAATAACCCACTGCAGCATGGACCTTATCAAGGAAAAGCCCTCTCGTATCTCTCGACTCATGGCAACAGGGAACAATTTCTAGTACAACGGTGTGCTATACCTTCGTCAGAGGGACAGTGAGAGAGAGAGAGAGAAAACGACGAGCTCTCAACGAGGCTTTTCCTTCACCCTCTTTCTCTCCACTCACGCACGCACGCGCATGCACACACACACACACACACATCTTTTTCATTCTCTCTACCTCAACTCACTCTCTCTCACTCTCACTCTCTCACTCTCTCGTTATTCCCATTGCCCGAGGCTCGCCGTCATTCGCTCCGTTAGTAGCCTCGCGCGCGCTTATATGCACGCACACAATACCCGCACCAGCCGAGCTAACCAGTCAGTCACTCCATCCGTTTGTTCGTATACGTTCATCCGTCTGGTTGACAGAGAGAGGGAGAAAGAGAGAGACAGAGAGCAGCGAACGCGCAGTGGCAAGAAATCATGCGAACGATCGAACTGCCGGATATATACGGAAATTTATAGTGATTCTCTCGCGAGTACGTCTGTCTCCTGCATATGTAGACGAATTACGTGTATATGTACATATATAGACGCGGATGTGCTCGCTTATACGCAGTGCACAACGCTTACGTACGTATACGATACGGTCTCCATACAATCGGGTTCTGAACGTAACGAGCCGTTGAATCTGATGGGTTTCGACGCTCGTCGCTCGCTCTCATTCTCTCTCTCTTGGCGTCTCTCCCCCTGCCGCCGGAATCGTCGCATCTTTTTACCGTTACTTATCCCCCTCCTCGAAAATTTACCGAGCTACTATCTCTTAGCGATGGATAGATATGCGAAAGTTCGACCCGTTAATAATTTATCCTGCGCGATACGCGACGCCTTTTTGGGATGCCGTGTACGTACTTGTACACGCGCAGGCTTTATATTACATGGATCGATCGAAACGTTCAAACGTTATGGTATTTTCGGAGCTTCTTATCGGCTTTACGTAATGCAGTCGGTGCGGTTTAGGTTCTGCGCGTGGTAATTATATTCGCCGTTGCGGGATTGATATTTGCTTATTTACATATATATCTATACGAAACTATTTTTTTTTTTATTTTAAGATTTGAATTTTGATCGTTATATCGAAATTTATTATTACGACGGTGAATTTGATTTACGGATGACAAATTTTTTCTTGTTTGTTTTACTTAAAAAAAAAAAAAAAATTCGCGAAAAATTTCACCAGTACTTTTATATTAAAAGTTTTAATTTTATAAAAAAAAAAAAAAAAAAAAAAAAATACTGCCAAAATGATTTATATGTCTGAATAAGTTAAGCTTCAAACCTATACGCGCATAAACTTTATGTTCAGTGAACGAATTTTCTTTTACGAGATACACACGATGTACGACGGGGATAAAGAATTTATTTTAAACCCGTAATAAAATCTTATCTTGATAATGCATAATGACGGTAAATACGGATTAAATCGGATTCAGTTTGCATAAAATGACTAACGCGCGATTCGTTTTCGTTTTAAATTATCAAAACGCTTCTTGCACGCTTACGTATACATACTATACACAGAAATTTACACGCCGTACAGCGAAAATGATGAATCCGTTCTTGAATTATGTGCTAGCGCGTATACGTACACGATAATGTTTCTCTCTAACACTGCAATCTCAGATTTTTCAACGGTTGCAAAACGCCACAAAGTTCCGGAGCGCTTAATTCGAGCGCTAGAGCGCGGGTTGCAAAAATCCAGAACAAGACGGAAGAAAATAAAAAAACAAAACAACGCGTCTCGCGCGGAAATTATAACTTCGCTAATGCACTCCAATTTATCATTTGGTTGAGAGGGAGAGAGGAAGGAAGGGAGAGAGAAAGAGAGAGAGAGAAAGGAAAGATTTAATAACGTGAACCCCGACATGAATCACCGAGGAAATGAGAGAAAGAGAGAGACTTTCTTGCTGCGGCCTGCTAGTTATCCCGGATGACATCATCACTTTGTGCTAGCGCTACTTAAGGTTCTTTCGGAACGAATTCTCTCTCGCTACTCTCGAAATTACGTTTCGTCATATAGCGCGCGGCGTGCACTTGTACGATAAAAGTGCAAAAGAAAATGCGTGCGAGATATATCGCACATATAACGTTTCTTTTTTCGTACGTATGCTTGAAATTCCCTTATCAATTGGTCTAATCGTGTATATACGCCAATGGGCTTCTTATCAGCGCAAACGCGCGTACCCAAAGTTTTTGAAACCCTCGGTTCACAAATATAATCTCCACGTGTACAACTGCACACATACGACGCAAACTTTATACATAATATTAGGTATAAAAATGATTTACAGTCCGGCATACCGAATCTGCGAACTCGTGTGTCTCTTTTTCTATCCTCCCTCAAGAATTTATGTATCATTTATGTATGTGTATATACCTATTTTTTACGCAAAAAATCGCTTATGCGCACATTCGTAACATTATACACATGCACTTGCGCGAATGTTGATCATCGAGCGCGAACATATACGCGCGTGTGTGTTTACGCACAGTTGGCATATGGAAAAAAGGAAGCCACAAGGCGCAAAATTTATTGGATCATTTCGTAAACTCGCCTCAAGTCTCGGGTTGCTTTCCTTTCTTGTTTTCATCCTGTGTGTATATGTACATCTTCTCTCGTTCTTAGATTACATTATTGACCTTCACCTTGACTCTTGTCGCGAGCATTTTTTTTTTCCCGTTCGACCTTTCCATTCGCACACATTTCATTTTCTATCGTGGCCGACTTTTTTTTTCTCTCGCTACCCTTCGTACAAGCTTTCATACGCCTATAGATACATATGTGCGCTTTTATCTTTCTTTCTCCGATTCCTTATACCTTTTGCCGTCGGTCTTATTTCTTTTATCGCCTGGCCCTCTCACATAGTTTCTCTCATCGCTTCTTATAGCGCCATTTTTCTCTTATTCTCCAACTCTTAGCTCATTCTTTTTATCCCTATTGCAGGCGTTACCACTCTATTTCTATCTTTCTTTTTCTATAGGGACTACTCTTCTTCGTTCTTTTCTCTGCACTTTTCCTTATTATTTTTGCTTTTCATATGGTCTGGCGTGCGTGTCTTTTTTCGCAAAGTTTTTCAGGACTTTTTTGGAGTAAATAAATAATGTCCAAGTCTGCGCGTTTTACGTAGACTTTATGTGTATGTGTGTGTGTGTGTGTGTATTTTGCGGTAGAGATGCGAGGATTACTTTGAATATATCTTTGTTTTTGCGTTGTTGTGAGAGAAATTTTTTGGTTGATAAATTTATTTTATAGTGTTTTTTTTTTTTTTTTAAATGATGCGTGAACTACAAGGATATATTTTATAGGTATTTTAATAAAACGATAATATGTATAAATAAATACCTATTTGCATAAAAAAGTCAACGTATGGTTATTACCTAATGCACACGTTCTAACTAAAATGAAATCGTATAGGATAACAAAATTATACGCGAGGTTTTTTTTTTCTCATTAAATAAATCAATTTACCTTGCGTTCATAAAAATTCTCGAACGTCGATATCCGTTCTTTCTCTTTCTCCCGATATATTATCCAGTTCATACAGAGCAACAAATGCAAATTGTATCGTTCTTCTTTCCGCCCTACAGTTGTAATCGTACCTGCGCATTAAGTAAATGGTTCGATCAATCGATCGATAAATCTTGCGCTGCTCTTCTTTCATTTCTTCTGTCTATCTTTCTCTCTCTCTCTCTCTCTCTCTCTCTCTCTCTCTTTTTTTTTTTTTTTTTTTTTGATTGACTTGCTTTTTTAAGCTTCGAAGATCCCGGAAATGCGTAAGCGAATTCCTCGCGGAAATAGTTCCTCCGATATTTATTTTTATTTTCATCGATTATTATTATATTGTTCGCGGAATCGATGAATATTTCAATTGTTTGATTCTGCGGAATTATGATTTTATGAATTTATATTTTACGTTTACGATATCTTCTATTTATCGTTCTGTTTACTTTTATTACGATGATTAATTGTTTGTCATATCCAATTTTTTACAAATTTTTTGATTTGTTTGATAATTGTATTCTTTCACTTTCTTATTTTATATAATTCAAATTTTACGCTTTATATATATATATATATATATATATATATATATATATATATATATACATAAAACATGTTTGCTTATTTCTTTTCCTAAATATAATTAAAACATAACAATGCGTTATAATTAGATAATACATATTAATTAACACGTAGTGTTCCGAAAAATAACAGGTCAGATATAATTTTTTCATTGAAAGCAGCTTTTATTTCCTTGATCTAAATGAAAAAAAAAAAAAAATTATTCGATTAAAAAAATTTAAAAAGAAAGTAATTATTCATTATAATACTTGTTGAAAATTTTGTTTAAACTTTACGGATTATAACGGTAAGTTTTTATCGTTTGTTAAAAAAATATTTTATGTACACATATATAGTTTTATATTAAATGAACTGGAATATTTAAAATGTAACAACGAGAAATTTTATTAAATAAAAATTTTAAATGATAAGGTTACCGTTTTATTATCGTAATGCTAATTGTTCATTTCACGTGATGCTTTATTTTAAATAACTTGTTTAGTCACCTTACAATTCCGCCATGAATGGAGATGAACAAAAAAAAAAAAAAATTAAGGTGGAAATAAAAATATACTCAGTATATTTATCATTCCGTTTAATATTATTTTTCAAGCTTATCAATTAACGCATTATGCGTAACCTTCCACACCCGGGCATTATCCCTATATTTTTGTTTCATTAAATCTTATAATTTCCATACGAATGCGATATCTTCCCTAGAAGCGGATTACCAACAATGGCTTAATCCTCAAGTGGTTCCTTTACACACACCTATATACAGAGAGAAAGAGAGAGAGAGAGAGAGAGAGAGAGAGAGAGAGAGAGAGAGAGAGAGAGAGAGAGACGTACAAAACTTCGAAAAGGTTAAAGCTTTATAAGAGAGCCGTGTTTCGCTCTTTTCCTTCTCCTCATCCCCGCGAGTGAAACATCGCTCCGACACACCGGTAGAGACAGAGACACTATAAACCTATACAAAAGAGAAAAAAAAGAGCGAGAGAGAAAAACAAATTAAGAGACCACCTTGTATAGCCATGCCTCTCCTCGTAGTTCTCTTTTCATTCCTGCAGCGACTTTCTTTGTGCGCGCTATGTGCAGAGCAATATATGTATATATGTATATACAGAAAGTCACAGAGATCGTCGTTCTCTGTCTCTTACGATGCCGCCCGATAAATAGACCCCCTCTTCTCTCGCTCTCTCTCTTTCTTTTTCTTGCTCTCTTTCTCTCGCTCCGTTCGTGCGCTCCACTAATCTGTCGGTATTAGTCCCGATCGTAACAGCTTTCTCTCTCTCTCTCTCTCTCTCTCTCTCTTGGTCGCGCATCACCAGATTAGTATGTATCGCGCGTCGTTGAAAAGAGAGCCGCTGTTTATCACGCTCTTTTTTATGACGACTACGTGATTCGACGACGATATTCGCTGCTGCTCTTTCTCTCTTTTTGCTACGTTCTCTCTCTCTCTCTGTCTCTCTCGCACACACTTCGTGGATACTTTCCGTCGTGCAGTTTATATCTTTCTCGTTTATTCCTTTTGTAATGTCGCTCTCTTACTTCTGCTCACATATATACATATGAATATACGTATAAAGGAGCGTGCGTGAGTGCACGTATGCGTGTTTTATATGTGCAATCGTGCGAGTATAAAATTTTATGAAATAAAAATCAAAAGTAGATATGCTACACATATACCGTTAATTGAGACAAAAAAAAAAAAGAAAGAAATAGGAAAAAAATGAAAACATCGCGCAGAGCGCACTCGATCTCTTTCATTTTTAGATTTGTTTTTATTAAAATATCGATCGAGGAAAATTGGCGAACGGTTGACCTGCATTTGACGCAGTTGAGTATTATTCAGCCGACGGAGCTCGGTCGAGTGAATTTAGCGTAGAAGATAACTTTCCTCGTCGATCGCGTTCGACAATTTGCTTTTCTTTATTTACCTTCCTATAATATATATGTATGTATGTATGTATGTATGTATGTATGTATGTATGTATGTATGTATGTATGTATGTATGTATGTATACACATAGCTATACACATTTTTTTTCCTTTTTGTAATTTTGATCGCTTGCCTTTGACTGTAAATATTGTCTTTATGCCGGAGCGAGATGCCGAGTCGAGATCAAGGTTTAATTAAACTTGGAACGGTTTGGAGGTGAAAAATTCTTGATGTAGTGATTCTATATGCGATTGACTCTTTGAGATATTTTGACTTGTGTGAATCGATGCGAACGTTTTTTTTTTTTTTTTTTTTTTTTTTTAAGCTTTTGTTTGAACTTTAATATAGTTTAAATAAATATAAAAGTTTTTCTTTTTCATCGTTCTATTCCTATGTATTCTCATTTTGTAACATACAGTCTCATTAACAATTTCAATGAGAATACATTCATAGTTCTTAATTTCTGATAACATTCTTTGTCAGTTAAATTTGCATTGTTTATTAAGTAGATTTCATAAAATGTAAAAGATATTTAGCTTTCATTTTTATTCACGATAAAAAAATTACAATTCTGTTATAATTTAGGTCTATTATTTATAAAACGAAATAGGAAATTAAACAAAAAAAAAAAATAAAAAGTTAAATGCATGAATTTTTTATTGTCACATATTTTTTATCTCACTTAAATAGCGCATTTAAACAATTTTTTTCATTCGGGCATTTTATTTTTCAAGACACGCAATTAAAAAACGAAAAAAAAAGTCGTTCTTAATTAACGTACGTAAATTATTTTTTTTTATTATTTATTTTTTCTTTTTTTTTTTTTTAAGAAAAAAAAGGTAATTCGCCACTTTAAAAATGAAACAACGGTCTTGACTATCTTACTAGGCGCGCGCTAATTGTGTGCCTTTTAAAAAGTCAATTTTCTCTCTATTAATTTAAAAGCTACTCGTGTTTACGCGCCTCTTCGTTGCAGTTAGCGTATTTCTCAACCGTTCTTGATAAAACACAAAGTTACACGTATCGTTATTATTTGGCCTATATTAAAAGAGTTCGACCTAAATTTTGTATGTATCAATATTTCGTAATAAGTGAGTAGAGCGCGAGTAACATTATTAAAATTAATACGTTACTATGCACCTTTGTTGATATAATGCATGGCAAATGGTTAAATTTAAATTGCAAATTTTATCGTAGTTTTACATTACATTATTTACATTGGAATTATTACAAAAAAAATCGTCAATTTTAATTCACAATATAACGGTATAAATAAATGCATATATAACGAAAATATTTTCATTCGTTGTTTCAAAAATAAAAAAAAAAAAAAAAAAAAAAAAAAGAAAAGAAAAGAAAACCGAATTCATTTTTATATTTTCTATGTAAACGAAGTTTACTCCGTATGGGGAAAAAACATATACATATACCTAACGATTGTTTATTCCATAAATATATTTTTTTAAGTCCATTTGCATATTTCTATTCCTAAAGCCCGAAGAACAAAGGCAAAACTAAACAATCGAAATCCTATGCACACATACGCGTATATATAAATTTTTTTATATAAAATCTCTATAAAAATTTTCGTATCGCTTTTATTATTTTTCCCTTTCTGCCTTTCTCTCTCTTTCTTACACATCGTCGTTTTATGGAAATCGCGCGTGGAGAACACAACACCCTAGCACAAAAACAGCTGGCCTATTTTCTTTGTAGAGCGCGAGAGCGCGCGAAATTTTTCACGAATATTTTGTATTATTATTTATATTACCGGTAAGATAAAGAGAAAGAGAGAGAGAGAGAGAGAGAGAGAGAGAGAGAGAGAGAGAGAGAGAGAGAGAGAGAGAGAGAGAGAGAGAGAGAGAGAGAGAGAGAGAGAGAGAGAGAGAGAGAGAGAGAGAGAGAGAGAGAGAGAGAGAGAGAGAGAGAGAGAGAGAGAGAGAGAGAGAGAGAGAGAGAGAGAGAGAGAGAGAGAGAGAGAGAGAGAGAGTAGTCGAGGATGTGTTTTGGCTTGAGAAATGCACAAAATGCGGGAATTGACGGCTTTGGCATTAATAAAGATCGGCTGTACTGTCGTGTGTGGGTGTGTGCGTGTGTGCGCGCGTGTGTTTATACTTCATATATATAAATTTTTTTATCATATTATACCAAAAGCTCGAATGCTGATGACATATAAAGCTTTTTCTCTCCTTCCTGCTCCTCTCTTTGCCTCACGGCAGCAAAGAGAAACAGAAAAATTGATTTATGCCATTCTTTGTTTTTTTTTCTTCCATTATTTTGTTTAGTCGTCGCTATTTCTCTGTATCGCTCTTTTGCTTCTTTTCACCGCGGATCGCGCGGCTGAACGAAGAGAGAGAGAAAGAGAGAGAGAGACAGAGAGAGAGACAAGCAAAAATCGCATTTAGCTTTAAAGGGATTAAGGGAGTCGCGATGAGAGCACGCGCGCGCACGCTGGTCAAAAGCTTCCTCTTACCCTCGTTTGTTTCTTTCTTTCGTTTTTTTTTTTTTTTTTTTTTTTTTTCACGTCGAGAATGATTATGTGGCACATGTGATTGCATACAAAGTACTGTATTATGAAGCCTTGCTTTTTCATGAATTACGATTGTTATTGCTTTTATGTTGTTGCGTTGCTACTTTGTGCCCGGCTTTTTTCTCTCTTTCTCTCTCTCTCTCTCTTTATCGCCCGAGTGTAAGGAATGTTTTTAATTTAAAATTATGCGTTGACGCTTACATTATTTTTTTAAAAGTATCATCCACTTAGTAATTTTAACGTTGTTCACTTTCAATTGTTAAGCACTTATAATGTTTGCGTTTAAACGTTGCCATATCTTTTAGTTTAAAGATAAAAATGCAATTTTGATTAGATGTCAAATTGAAATAAAAGTACGATGTAATTACTTCATTAGTGAATATTAATAACGTATAATAGTTATATTAAAATATTAAAAAGCTATATTTAATAGTATACGTTAAATGAGTATTTCGATTTATTAAGACATCTCTTATAAAATTAATTTAGCGATATTAATAAATTATTAAAAGTAGCCTCGTTATTAAATTATGTATAGCTGATATTATCAGATCTCCATGGCTTAATCAAGCTCGTCATAATCTCTTCGATAAAAATTATATCGAAAAATTCAAAATCAATATCGATGTTGCAATTAGTGTTAAACTAGACGAATACATATATAATTTAACAATTAATTGCCACTATATATACATATATATCCTACATAAGTTAAAGTTTTCTTTTTTATTATGATAAGTTGATATATTTTTAAATACTCTTAAAAATTGATTAAAATTTTAATGAATGCAAAGTTTTTATCGTAGTCATTTGCTTTTGAACTCGCCGGGGCTGGATTATACGAAAGTAGAGATAGAGTTTTTTGATTCGCTCGGTCTCGTTTTCTTTGTTATAAGTTTCTTCGTAAGCTCTCTTTTTTTTTTTATTTTTCATTTTTTTTCTTCTTTTGTATTTTTTAAATAAACGTTACGCTGGCTATTCATTGCAAGAAGATGAATGTTTAAATTTAAAATATCCATTTACTTTTTTCCTTTTTTTGTTCTTTTTTTTTTTTTTTTTTTTTTTTTTTTTTGTTTTCAAAATCCGATTAAAAAAAGAATTAATAATGAAAATTAAAAGAAGTTGTAATATTTGAAACACAAAGAACGATAAATTAGTTTTTGGGATAAATTTTTGCAATAAAATATATTTTACTCGTGCGCGTATACGCGTATATATGAATGAAAATATTCGTATTTTTTTTTTTTACTAATTAATGTTTTATCTTCGCTTAAAATATTAAACGTCATATTTAATGCGATAAAGCGGCATTTCATATTTCACGATATTATAACGAACTGTAAATAAAATTTTAAAAATTATCATACGTTATTCTCTTTGATCAATTGCTTCGATATAAATAAGCGTATACCGATTTTTAATGCGTTAATTTTTTAAAAATCGCGCAACGAAGACAAAATGAAAATTAACTTGATATATTAATATTTCATTAAAAGTGCCTTAACAACGTATATTAACTTTTCTAAATTTCAATTAAGCAACCCGCTGTAATTTTTCCCTCGTTTACAAGAACGAAAGCGAGAAAAGAAAGATAGAAGGAAAGTTACGCCGTAATTCTCGAAACGAAATTATCGCTGTGCCTTACTCACTTACCATTTTATACCTTCCAAAAAAGGTGCAACGTAAAAAATAAACGCAGATAGTAGGGCCAGCAGCAGCAGCAGCAGCGGCGGCGGCGGAGTAACAGCCCGGTAAACCTTAATAATCATTAACCAAGCTCAGGTAAAAACGCGAACGCTACCGATATACGTATACACGCATGAATATGTTTATACATAAGCAAGGATGCATAAAAATAAGAAAAAGAAAAAATTTTGTACGCGCATAACTTCCTTGGTACTTCTCGCTACACACGTTTATGCTTTTATACATATACGCTTGGGTTCTCGTATCTTTAGGTTGCGTTTTGCGCGCAAAATGTGCTCCCGAGTTATTTTTTTTTTTTTTTTTTCTTTTACTTTCTTTTCCTTATTATGTAAATCGCCATGCTGTCAAGGTTATGCAATTTCCTTCTCTCGCGTCCTCATCGCGGAGAGAAGAGGCCAAGACGGAGCAAGGTAAGAAAGAAAAAGATGTAAAATGCACGCGCCGGTTGTCAAAGCATGTTTACCTTAATGGTAATTCGCTTTTCGGTATATACGCCGAAATGTGGAAGGAAGGAAGGAAACGCGCTTGCAAGTATGCAAAATTTGATTCCCGTAGTTGTGAGAGAGGAGAGCGAACAGGTTAGCTTGGGGAGAAATGTTGTTAGGAGAGAGAGAGAGAGAGAGAGAGAGAGAGAGAGAGAGGCGCGCGCGCGTTTCCAACAAGGAAGAGAGAAAGAGAAAGCGAGGTGAAACGTTATACAGCTCACTTTGTCGGATGGTATATACGTAAGGTTTATGGATCCGCGAGAGTTGCGACGAGATGCAGTTTCGTGAAATGGCTGGATGGAAAAATGGTAGAAGAGAGTTTTGTTTGTAATTAGATTATTAGACTGTGTTATAAAAATGTCTGTGTTGAGCTGATTTTATTTTATTATTTATTTATTTATTTATTTTTTTCGTATTTTAGGGACAGTAATTAAAATTTGCTTTGTCAATTTTGTGAGATAAAATGAGTTGTAAAAAATTAAATTTCCAAGTAAAATTTTTTCGTAACATTTATAAGTATTGGAAATAACATATTAAGCAAATTGAAAATATTTAAATATATAAATCGGTCAAAAATCAATTTACAAAGTATTAAAAATTTATTCGAACAATTTAATTTTAAGACACGCAAGTGAAAATTTATAAAATAGCACGTCGATAAAATTATGCGCTTCAATGCACATAATAAATATCAACTATGCGCATAAACATGAGGTTTAAGATATAAAATAGCTAGCGAAGTTTAAAATTCGCATAGATTTTTCGAAGGTACGCGGCTATATATAATAATAAAAAAATGAAAAAAAAAAGGGAAAAAAAAAGTAGAAAAAGAAAAAAAAATCAAATCGAGATAAGTTACAAAACACGTATTTTACCACCTACATCACGCTAGTACGTGTGCGAGCGCTCTCGTACTTGACGGTAATGTATGCGGTGGTCCGAACGTGACTCCCACGTGACCTCTAACCAAGCAATCGTATTTGCGTATTTTCCTTTTTCTTTCCCCCACCCTCTCTCTCTCTCTCTCTCTTTTTCGTTTTCTTCCTTTCCTATCGACCGATCGCTGTCTCGATTTGACAGGTCACGTGTGGACTACGTTCGAAATCGAATACATTACGTTACCCTTCCCCGAGTGCGTTAAATATTTTCGAGTTTGTGCCTTCTCTGTGTAAATGTGCTTGAAATATTTTTTTCTTTCTTTTTTTTTTCGGAGATGTAGAAATTTTGGGTATAAGTGTATTGCGAATTTTTGTGCGACGTTAAATGCTTACAAAAAGTAAAAGCTAAAATAATCAAAAATAGGCAATAAAGTTAAGTTAAAAAATATGCAGTTTGAAATTTAAGCTATTTTACCTTAACTGCATTTTATTCCGTGTCGGGTGATTTGAGAAACAACATTTTGTAAAGCATTTTCATCCCGAACCGCCCGGTCGGTGGGGACAATTTGAATTTCAGATTATTTATATATTTTAATATTGTGCAAAGAGAAAGGTGAAGAAAAAGAGAAAAGATAGAAGAGAAGGAGGAAAAATGGAAGAGGTAGGGGTGGGATGCGGGCATAAAGAAAACGATTCATCACGGGTTTACACGGTCACTGTCTGAATTTCAAATTTTCCCGCGCACATTTTCATAAACCTACCATTCACGGACAGAATAAATTGCTGCCTCGCTCTCTCGCCGGTCCGAAATCCTTTATTTCACTTTAAAGCCGATATTTCTTTATTTTTTTTATTTATTTATTTATTTATTTATTTATTTTTTTTTTTTTGCACGCTTACGAAAAAAGGACACGAGGATAAGAAGAAAATTTTAAAAGTGAAAGAAAAATAAATGACGATTGATGATAAATACTAAAAATAAACTGCTAACATATTTATATATATTTAAAATATCTAACAAGTGCAATCGAGGACCCACGTGGCATTAAGTACACCGGGCAAATCCTCCAAATGGCTTCAGACGTATAATTCCAAAGTCGTTGTCGGGAGCATTAACAACCCCCGAAATATGGCGATAATTCGTCGCTCGCGAGCGCGCGCGCGCTCGTGGAAGCACTCGAGTCAATTCATAAATAACCTTTTCCCCTAACGCCCCCCCCCCCACCATGACCAACGCTTTATCTCTATCTCGCTTTCTCTCCCGCATAATGCTTATACAAAACGTGCATTTCGCTTACCCGTTTATATAGACATAGGGTTCATGAAGTCGATCACCATCGCGCGAAAGAAACAGAAGCGAGGAACGGTATAGGAGGGAAATATTGTACAATCCAGAGAGAGAGAGAGTATAGGTTTGAGAAAGAAAACGTGACGTTATCGTTTCGGTCTAGATATGGTTTATATATACGCAAAACAGACGGAGGGGGGCGGGAGTAAAAGGTCACCCCACGGCGTTCCTTCGACACGGGGGGGAGATGTATATCGTCGAGAGGAGTCGATGCGTGCGCGGAAGTGCCGGTGTATATGTACACGTGAACATAAAAGGGATAAACGAGAGAAGGCTGTGTATGGAGGGATAGAGAGAGATAGATAGGTATATAGTGTGTTCGAGCTCTCTCGTATTGTTCCGCGCTTTTACGGGGTCGAAAGAATTTTATGCGCGAATTGCGGTTTAACCGATAGGGATCTTTTGTACCTTCTGTTTTACGGATTTTTAAAGTAAGAGGGGAAGAATGGAACGAATCCCTCAAATATCGTTTTTTGTTGCTTATGAGTTTTTTAATCGTTGAATAGGAAGTAATAATTATATATAAAACAATAATGAAATAGATTGTTTAATTATTATTACTCTTGAAGAAGAAAAAAATAGCAATGTGGTGATATCATACACCGAATTGCCAATTATATTTAAGCGCAAAATAAGCTTCGAAAATAATGTAACTTAATCTACAACTCTAATTCGAAGTAAAGCGTATATATATATATATATATATATATATATATATATATATATATATATATATATATGTACGCTAATCTTTTGATCTTGTTAGTGCAGTTATCGTGACAATAAAAAAAGCCGCTACATCATTCGAAACATCGGATTACTCTTTACTGCCCTGATGTTACTGTTACTTTTGCTATAACGATTTATTCTGTTCGGTTACGTCGTTGGGCACCCCTACGTTATTACATAACATAAGTAGCTTTTTAAGAACTTTACTACGGAGAGTATGTACAGGCAAACAGAAATATTGATTGATTTATTCAGCGAATTTGCGAGGTTTGTTTACGAAATGAAGAAAAATGAGTCTTAAGTGATTTATTAAAAAATTAACTAATTTTTTAATAAGCACTTTTATTTTTTTTAAGTATAATTAAATTATCGACCAGTTACATAACTTTGAGCTAAAAAATACGTTTCAATTTTTCAAAAAACATCATAATTCATAATAATTACGTATATTCTTTTTTCAATTTCATTAAAATATGACAAATTTTTCAATAACACATTCCCTTCGATATAACAATAATAAAATATACACGTACATAGTGCACAATAAAAAATTAAGCCGAATATAACAATCGTACAGCGCACAATCAAGACGCAGATACACATCGGGCGGCAGAATTCCGTAAAAGTGCGCACACAATAACCCAAAAACGCTTCGGTGGAAACTCTAGCGGAGGATCTTATACGGTCCATCGGTCACGGGTAAGGAGTTGCGTGTTCATACACAACCGGTGTACATTAGTAGTAGCGTTAGCCACCGCGTGACGTTCGACATCTCATACCAGCTTGCGAATTCCACGCGCGTGCAAACGTATCTATTTACATATATATATATGTACATACATACATACATATGTATATAGATACACGTGTAGATAACCTGCCTCGAGGGCAGAGAGAGAGAGAGAGAGAGAGATCGGATACCAAGGCGGCGCGCATAATACGGCCTTTAACATTTAATAACACGCGCCCATGGAAATCGGATGTTCGGTACGCGTGTGTACGCTCGCGAATACGCGAGGGTATTTCTCTTGCACAATGGGTTTCTATTGTATGTGTATACACACACGCGCGCTCGCGTACGTGTTGTAGAAAGAGTGGGAGAGGTATAAGTTCGGCGAAAGGGACGATAAGCCAATAAATTTGCCTGTAAGTGGCCCCGCGGCCAAGTCTACTAGTCTATACCGGTACTACTGCCTCTCTCACTCTCTCTCTCACCAACTCTCTCTCTTCTCCCGCATAAGGAAAGGAGAAGGGGGGAGAGAGAGAGAGAGAGAGAGAGAGAGACAGACAGCGACAGAGACAGCAAAAGCCAAACGAGGAGCGAATCGACCACTTCTATATCTCCCTTTAACCATCTGCCCATCTCTCTCCCTATCTTTCTATGCCGCTTTAGGCTGCGCGTATATATATATATATATATATATATATACACATGTACACATAAATATATACATATATATACAACGCAAATCGAATCTCGCATCTATAGCGGTCCTGCATACGCCGCGACCGACTCATAACGCCAACTGTTGTTGCTGCTGCTGCTCCTGTTCGTATTTTCTCTCTCTCTATCTTTAGTTTGCAACATCGTCTATTTCCATTTTCTGCTCTCCCTTTCTCTCTCTCTCTCTCTCTCTCGCTCTTCCTCCTTATACTGTACGTACTCTGCTCTTGTACACGAAAGCCTCCGGGCGTTTTGCCTTCGACCGGCTTGCGCTGTTATACTACTACTACTACTATTACACCAGATGCCAAAAGAATGTTTCTATGCGTGTGTATGTCTGCGTATACAAGCAACGTAGTAGAAAAAAAAAGAGTGATAGAGAGGGATTGGTCGGTCGAATGGAAAGTATATATAGTTTTTATGGGTTTTAATGGGGGGGAGGTGGCCATGTTTTGAATTCCTCATGCGGAAGAAAAAATAAAATACGTCTCTACTCAAGTCGCGGATGTGGACCGATCGCGTGTTCCGCGATCGTATTCGTATACCGTCCGTTTTTTTTTTTTCTTTTTCTTTTTCGAGTTTTATAGACGAATAGCGTCTGTACGCGAAGGAAAAAAAAATAAGAGTCGAAACGATATACAAATGGAATAAGTATCGGTATAATTTTCGCATAATTTTTTGCCAATCCTCGATGATGAATATTATGTATAAAAGCCATCGCGAAATAAAATTTCACGTCGCCTCGCAGTATGCAGGGGTTCGAGGACGAAGGGAGAACCGAGGCACTTTGTCATTAAGGGTACGAACGTGACTAATCATTGTCATTTAACCTTGAGTATCAAATGCAAGAGGTGGCTGCGTAGTTGTTGGAAAGCTATAAGGACAATGGCGTGAAACGCGAGCGTTTAAGAATAAGCATATACCGGATAGACATATGTTTTCATCCACTTTGAAAAGTTATATCCAAAACGAGAGATAAAATTTGTTTACACGAAGGTATTAAACACGAAATTTCGACTTAATGCTTTAAATTGTACCCAACAGATGGTTAATTTTAAACGGTTTGTCGAAATAGCCGTAAAATTACGTCGACTTTGGAAAGCTTTAATGTTCTATATATATATAGCTTTAAATCAAAACACTGTCTGAACCATGGATTAAAGTATTTCATCCTTGCCTTTAACGTTTCATCCGATACCTTTAAAGACATATTCGCGGTTTGCTTAAATAAATTTTCTGTATACGAGCTCGGAAATTTTATTCTTACCGATCCGCGTTGGTTCGTAGGAAATCGAAAGAGAGGTTGGATCGAACAATCGTTGAAATATACATCGAAATTTATGCGTTCTTATACTTTTTAGATGAAATAAGACGAGGGATGCTTTATGATAAGGTTTGTTATTTTATTACAATTTCTTTTTATGTGGCGCCGTGCGTTAGAAATCGCGTACAATAAAACTTTTAAGTAGCCACTTACTATTCAAATTTTAATGGGAAAATAAAAGCGTCGGAGATGTTCATAGGCGCCGAGCTTGAAACGGCATGTTGTATACGCGATCTTTCAAACGTATGGAACGTCAGTCTCGTAAAAAAAATACACCATCGTTTTAGTTCTTTCTTTTATCGTGGCTTTTCATTCTTTCTTATTTTTTTTTTTTTTTTTTTTTTTTTTTTGACCTTGCGACGATTTGCCGATTTTATTTTGAGATGGTCGACTGTTTTTTTCTCTCTTTCTTCGTGAATCCATTACAAATATTCGTTTTTTTATTTATTGTAATGTTTAAACACATATGAATTATGAAGTTTAATTCAATTTCTAGTGTTCTAATTCTAAAGACATGTGTTTTAACGAACTCTTAAATTAATAACGTATTTTGTGGATACTTTATCAATGGTTATTAATTAAAATATTGATATTAAACGGATTATTCGAAGTTTGACTTAATTTTAAAATAACAAGCGCAATCTATTCATCTAAAGAATTCCAATGAAAGAAGTGCTTATCGATAATTCCACGCAACCGATATTTCTCATATTCTTCTTGGAATTTGCGACAAATGCTTAATTCTTGAAATTTTTCATTTCTTTTTTTTTCTCTAAATATTATGTAATTCGTATGCCTAGCTAAATATAAAAAACACTGTTATAGGCACCCTATCATTCGTTTTTTTTTTTTTTTTTTTTTTTTTTGTTTTTACGAGTGGGCCATAAGATAAATATATACGTATAAATAAAATGATGAAAAAAAAAGGGAAAAAGAATAGAAATTCTGTTTTATACATTATCCGCAACGAGGAATTCTTTTATCAAAGGAATTGTTGAAATTGTTAAAAAAAATGCGCTGCTTTCCAAGAATAAACGTCGATATACGTAGCACATAGAGTACATTGGGGTAGTGTATAGAGCTGCAAACTATAAGGATAAAACTCGTGACCGATTTTAGTAACAATGTGCTCTGCATTATTTTTTTTTATTTTATGTAAAGAAAAAATTGCTTAATATCATAGAGTATTTAAGAAATTCTTCTTATATTTTATTTTATTTATTTTTTTGTTTTTTTTTTTTTTTTTTTTTTTTCAAGCATAGATTGTATAAAGTTTTACATTCAAATGTTTAAATTTTAAACGAGAAAAAATGTATTTAAAGTTTACATTTTTATAAAATTGCAACAATTTTAACGATACATTCAGAATTACTGGTTTGCTTACGATCATAAAAACGTGATTAAAAAAAAAATTATTAAAATTTAGTTACATATACTTTTAATCGTGTTAAATTAATTCATACTAAAAACATTGATTAGAAGCATTTCTCATCCCAACAACCTACAAACACACAAAAAAAACAGACCGTAGTAAAGCGAGCCATCCCACCAACTAGCCAAAACTCACCTTATCATTAACAGTAACAATTCGCACCGGAGTACACACTTATACATACATATATACACGCATATATAGTTGGAAATAGAAGCAGCTAGGCAACAACGGCATTCGTCCAAAGAGTAACAACGCCGCTCTATCCAACAACGTGGAGCCGTGTAATCGGTACCTCGTGTGTAAGTCGTGCTGCAGGCATCTCTCTCTCTCTCTCTCTCCCTCTCTCTCCTTCTAACGCATAGAGCTATATATACGTAAACATGTACGTAAACGCTATATAGAGAATGTAGCAACTAACGTTCGCCTTATTGCTCTGCGTGTTATGCGCTAACGCGCTTGGCGTGCTCTAATGAGCGACTTGAACTCTCTCTCTCTCTCTCTCTCTCTCTCTTTCACTCGGGGATTAAAGGGCCTAGACCTCCTCTCTTCTTCTTACGATACGCTACTATATGCTGCAGCTTTCCTTACTGCTCTTGCAGCGCATGCACCTAAACGATACGCAGCTCTTTCATTACTTTGAAGCATTGCACTGCGCGTATTTCTTATTTTATTCTTTTTTTATTCTATTTCTTAACGCTTTCGTTTAAACTAAAGCGTTCGAATGAGGACTATTCTCTTTTTTTTCGCTTTCTCTCTCTCTCTCTTTCTATTCGCGAATACCGTTATATATATATATATATATATATATATATATATATATATATATATATATATATTTTTTTTTATTTTCTCTTTCTCAACTTTTCGAGAAACGAAATAACGAGAAGGAGGCAAAGGAGCATCAGCGCATTTTTAATAAGCGTACACGTGCAAGAAACTCGTCTTTTACGTGGCCAAAGGGGTTAAAGAGTAGAGTAAGACAGGAGACAGAGAGATAGAGGAGAACGTCGCTTTATTGTCTCTCTTGGGTCGAGAGATGAAAGAGGAGGGGAAACGTGCCCGGTGCCTACAGAAAACGTTGTTATATACAGCGAAGAAAGAGGCAGAGAAGCGCCGAGAGAGAGAGAGAGAGAGAGCGTATTAGATTTTAACTGGCGCGTGCGGAATAACGTTGGCTCTTTATGATTTATACGACGAGAAACAATGAGACGATGTTTCTTAATCCTCGAGCTTTATCGCGCGGCCGATTCTACTTTTGCATAAAATTCACGTCGTGTCTCTACTTTTGTAAAATGATAATTTTGAGTTTTTAACTTTACGACCTGGGAGTCTCTTCGTAAGTACGTCGCCTGAATTACTATTTTTTTTATGATATTTTATTTTTTTGATAAAATATTTTTTTTTGATTAAACAAAATTTATTAGTAATAAGTGTAAAAAATATCTTTTCTTTAGTTATACGTTATTTATTAAGGTTAATGCTTCGTTTTAAAAGCATAATTATATCCGTTGAATAATTGAAACATTAAAAAACAAATAAAAAACAGAAGAAAAAAAATGCGAGAATTCCATATTCCAAAAATGTAAATGAATATTTTTCAGTGCGCTTGAATAAACTACTTTCTCAAACACACACAATGTGCACACATGTAAAGATACAAAGTTAACCCTGCTTAAGACCTAATTTCCGTGACCTGCCGCATACGACGGGTAAGTCAAGTGACTCCGTCTCTCTCCCCTCTCTCTCCCCCCGTCTGGTAGTTCTGGTGACCCATAGAGAGAAGTCCTCGCAGTTTTGCACTCCGATAGCTCCCGAAACCCTTTCACACTCTGTGCATTCATTCTTGAGGTGTAGAGAGAGAGAGAGAGAGAGAGAGAGACAGAGACAGAGGAAAAGCGCCTCTATTAGGCACCGAGCAGAATCATCCTGAAAGTCTGGAGAATCTAACTCTAAGCTAAAGAGAGAGAGAGAGAGAGAGAAGGTAAGGTGGAACGCGCGACCGAAAGTTCAACTGCACAGTAGCATCCGGCAACACAGTCGTCCAAAAGCTGCTGCTGCTTTTACTGCTACTACTCGTCCTAGCTACTATTACAGGAGCACGATGACGACACGAGAATAATTGGTGTTAAAAGGCTGAATGTGTTACTCTCTCTCTTTCTCTCTCTCTCTCTCTCTTAAGGGAAAAGTAGAAGAGTCGTTATATAATGCCTGCATTAGGGCTACTGCTACGAGTTTGTCGCTGTTTGTCTTGCGAAACGTTTTTGTCTTAATTTTGCATAACTGACATATATTTTAATTAAGTTTGTTTACCTTATTTTTCGAGCTTAATATATATATTTTTTTTTTTATTATTATTTTCTTACCTTACGATTTTAGTTTTTGTGCAATGTTTATATTTTTATTTTTTATTTTTTAATAATGAGAAAAAAAATTTGTTAATTATCTCTACGCGCAAAAGTACATAATTATCTCCACGCGCAAATGTATATTGTACATAGATACACTGATCTCGGAAGGAGATTTTTATTCGCATAAATTAATGAGATCTAATTTCGTATAATATTTTTAAAAAAATTTGTGCTACAATTATAATATAACGAAAAGTTTTATTACTAGCATGTCGTACACAATTAAAATTTCAACGAAAAATTAAAATTTCAAATTAACAAAGCAGATTATAGAATGCTTACATAATTTTTTTTCTTTCTCTTTTCTTCTTCGTACAAAACTGCATTGTATCATAGATTATAATATCGCGACGTTGAAATTTATTCAAAATTTAACGAGTGCAGCGCGCGGATTATTATTTTATATTTTAAATTAAGCTATCGCGTGTGCTTCGTTAATTCAATTAAAAAATAAAGAGACAAAAGCGTCGTGCGAAAGATGAAAGAAGAAAGCAAAATGTACTGTCACGCGGTTGTGTTTTATATCAAAAATGTATGTGCAATACTCATCGTCGACACATATATTATAAGTAAACTTTAAAACCTTATGATATACAATCGCCGTATAGTTTTCAAACTATATTTTTTCCAACGCTCGTACGTATATATGGGACGTTCCAACGGATTCTTATTACATTTCGGAGTCGAGTTTTATTTATTTATTTATTTTTTTTGGAAAATTTGTCAACTTTTAGTGTATATCAAAATAAGATATCATGCCAAGTATCAGCTCAAAATATTAATTTTTAAAAAAGTTATGCATAATTAAAAAAAAAGGAGTAAAATTTTTAATCTATTATATCTCAAATACTAATCATTGGAATGACGTAAATTTTTTTTTTATAAAATGTATATAATTTAATACAAAATTTTTTTATGAAAAAAAATTATAACATTTTTTTATAAACAAATTAAGTTTTTTAATCAAGGGGCTCATACGATTTTCAATTTTTTTATGTCAAATTAAAGCCTAATCTTTCTTCTTTAATTTGGTGGAAAAAAATTTTCCGAAATTTTCATAGAAAAAAAATTAGAACCATTTGAAGCTGACGCTCGGTGCTTCCCACCGCGCCGCGCCGTACTTAGCCTTATGATGTATGTACGCGCTGCATAATACGGCAGTTGCTTAAGGAGCGCTTTGTTCACTTTTTCAAGCTTCTTCCTTATTTCAAAGTACATTGATTTTTTTTCGTGGAATCAAAATTGGGGTTTTAATATTCATTTTAACATATCTTATTTGATAATTTATTTCTTCAGTGTCGTAATAAATAGTATCTTGTTATAAAAAAAAAATCTTTATCTTTTCCATTAAAATGTCTAAACATTTTTTTTTACGAATTCAAAGAAAAAAGATTAGGCTTTAATTTGACATAAAAAAATTGAAAATCGTATGTGCCCCTTGATTAAAAAACTTAATTTGTTTATAAAAAATTTTTTTAACTTTTTTTCATAAAAAAATTTTGTATTAAATTATATACATTTTATAAGTTCAATATTATTGGCGTAATTGAAAAAAAAATTCACGTCATTCCAATATTAGTATTTGAGATATAACAGTTTAAAAATTTCACTCCTTTTTTTTCAAATATGCATAACTTTTTTAAAAATTAATATTTCGATCTGATACTTGGCATGATATCTTATCTTGATATACACTAGAAGTTGATAAATTTTCAAAAAGAAAATAAAACTCGACTCTGAAATGTACTAAGAATTCATTGGAACGTCCCATATATATACACACACACGTACACATGGTACACATGGTAAACAAATTCCTCGGCTTATGCGTCGTCTGTCTCTCGATTTCGCTTTATTTTTGCCGGCGTTTTGATGTTTCTCTCGTCCATTTTTGGATATATATATCTATATATATATATTTATATACCGATGATTTCATCGCTCTCGTCATTCCGCGCGCGTAATCGCTCGTTTTCTGTTTGGTTTTGTATCGATCGACTTTTTTTGTTCGGCTTTTATTTTTTGTCGTGTCGGTCATTTTTTAAGAACAGACTGTAGCTAAAGTGTGTAAACGATAGAATTGTGTGTGTATGTTTAAATAACATTAGTTTAACGACGATTTTGAAAAACGTATACATAGAACATGCAAGAACTTTAACGATACCGATTAAATGTACCTTATTAATTGATTTAGCGATCTGTCATTTAGAGGTTAACTATTTTTTCTTAATTTTTTTTTTTTCTTTTTTGCCCCTGTATCCGTCGATGGAGAACACAAACGTGACTAAGTTTAATTTTGAACGTGAACGTGGAGTTTTTATGTTTCGGTGTTCTGAGAAATAGCTTCGTTTATTTCACGAGTTGATGGCTTACATCTGATAAATGTTTGACATAATTTCTATTTACTAAAAAGTATATAAGAATGTTGTTATTAAGAAAAATTTGTTAATAGCCATATTTTAATTAGCGTAATAAATATTCATCGGTGTATGAAAAAAAAAAAAAAAAAACATTTTTCTATTTCAATTTTGATCGATCGTTATGATTTAAATTAAAACCGGTAGTTTTTTCAATGTTGTCGATTAATATTATTCAAAATGTTAAACTGTTCTCATTGAAAGTAAACTTTAAATAAATTCAAATGCGCATTGTTTTAAAACCAAGCAAATTTGTAAAAGAACTAATTTATGTCGTTTTTAATCGAAACATTTTATACGAGTTTATCTTAACTCGATATAATACGATATCAAATTCATATTCTTGTTTACTTAAAGAAAACAATAGTACACAATAATTATAATATGTGCATCAATTTCAATTACAAAAATAATTCTTACTTTTACAAAATATTGATAAATTGTAGATAAAAAAAAAAAAAAAAATTATAAATCAGATTCGTTAATAACAATTAATCATTAAATTGATCGACTGCAACATACTAAAATGTACAAAAAACCTTCGGTAAAATAATAAACTTTAAAATTTTACATCGTCGATAAGTCTTCTTCACCTCCGATTATTTTACGCTAGCTCTTTCTCACTATCTATTAAATTACAATATCAGATTTATGAAGGAAAAATGTAAAACAGATAGCTAATAGGATATATTACGCCGATACGATGGAATCTCGAAACAACTTCGACTTCTCTCTTTTTCTCGTTTCAACTGAATAATGAAAAGAAAACAACGAAAGAAAAATAATAAACAACGAATGTATATATATATACGCATTGGAAAAAGAAAAGAATTCCTTGCGTAAGAGCCGCGAGCATTTTTTTTTTTTTTTTTTTTTTTTACTTTTTAAATTATAAATTTCTGGAAAGGAGAAAATAAAAGTCTGAGAAGAAGCGGACACTGAAGCGGGCTTCTTTATATTGAAAACTCGCGCAATAAACTTTAAAAGTCCACGTCGCTGTAAAAATAATGGAAGACGGAGAAATCGAAATAAGTAGGTAGTTAAGGAATTTGTGAGCTTTTGTTAAAAAAAAAAATAAATAAATAAATAAAATAAAAACAATAAGAGAATTAATGATAAACAAAACGCTTATTGTATACAAGTATGCGCGATATTGTATGATTAGGTTGAAAAAGAAAGAAGAAAACAAATTGTAGACAACCGATAACGATAGACCGATAAAGGGATTTCTTTTTCTTTTTTTTTTCTTATTTTTATACGAAAGGTTGTAACGAGGGTATTGCGAGATAAAAATAAATATGGAAGAAACGGGCACTTTCGTATACGATTTTGTTCACAAAAATCTTCTTAACATAATAACGAGTTCTTCGCGACTGCATTACGTATTTTTTCATTTTTTTTTTTTTTTTTTTTTTTTTTTATTCTTTTTTCTACATTTTTTTTATTTTTGTTTTTTCGCTCTCGTTCTTTTTACCTTATTCTTTTAGGAGATCTTCTTATCTGTCTCGTCTTTTTTCACTGCTTATGTCTTATAAGAGAGAAAGAAAGAGATTTTTTCTTCTACTTTAGAGATTTTTACTTCTACCTTTTTTTCTGCGTTTCTTCGTTCTCGTTTCTTGTTACCATTGTGAATGTTTCATGCGAAAAGTTACTGTTTTATTGATTGCGCATGAGGAATATAAAGAATGAATAAAGGAAAGGAGTCACCTTGCGGCGAGAAAAATTTCTTAAGAATTAAATAACCATCAATCAATCGATCAATCAATCTTTCTAAGCCTCGGTCGTGTTTGATTTTTATCTATAATTTTTTACTTTACCTTCTTTTATGCCTTCTCATAATGCCTTCATACAATGAAAATACCTTTTAAAAATAGAGTGAGTAATTTTTAGTAACAGTTTTTTCTTTTCTATTTAATATGGACGAGATGTTTGATTTATTGTTCGGTTAATTCTCCTTTGACTTTACTAATGTAATAATGGCCATTCATGAGTTTATAAAAATTTAAATTATGTAGGCGTATGATATATTTTTATGGTTATTTTTTTAAATAAAATTTTATTGGATTTTTTTTTTTTTTTTTGCTTTTACGTAAAATTTTTTTTTTTTTAAATTTTATAAGTCACTTTATTTGATAATAAAATATAAAATTTAATTCAATTTTTGACTTGTTGGTTTTACGATTTCCTACAAAATTTCATTCCTCCATTTGAAAAAATAAAATTTTCGTGCAAAATACGTAATAATTATAAAAATATCTAGAGAGTGACGTTATTTATGGTAAAATGAAAATTTTTCAATTTATATATCAGAGGTTTTATACGTGTTATTGATTTCTGAAATTTAAGTTTAAAATATTAAAACAAAAATCTTAAACCGTTAAAATTACCTCAGCCAAATAAGGCAATTTTAATCCCTTACACTTGATAACAAAACTCACGAGAATATTTCATAAAAGTTCTTATTTATCAAAACAAACGAACGCACTTTTTACTCATAGCAGGTATCTCCACCTTCAAAATGACTTAAGACCAGCATAAATCCATTCTCCTCCTCTCTTTCTTCCTTTTTTCTTTCGAACTCTTAATTTCAAAATTAATTCTTTCTCTCTTTTTCTCTCTCTCTCTCTCTCTCTCTCTCTCACTCACTCACTCAATTGGCTCCTTGTGGGCTTTATCTGTCGCGCATACCTGCCGGCCTCGTTGTCCTCGTCGTCGTTCTCGTCTACTTTTTAAAAATGCAGTTCTCGGACAGGCTGTGCCGAGTATAAGAGGGAGAGAAAGAGAGAGAAGAAGAAGAAAACGAAGGGGAAGAAGAGACGAGGGACAGCGAGAGAGCGCGGCGCTCCGTCATCCTATAAACCTGTCGCTGTATATGCACGCACTAACGGCCAGTCTTTCGTCTGCACGCGCTCTTTTTCTCCTCGTACACCTGTGCTTTTCTCTGTCTCTCTCTCTCTCTCTCTCTGTCTTCCTTTATCTCGCGCAGACGAGCCGACGTTGGAATTGCCGGCTTCTTTATACTCCTGCTTCTCCTCCTCTTCCTCTTCCTTCTTTTCGTTCTTTTTTCGGCATTGCCTAATTTTTTTGTTTTTTTTTTTTTTTTTTTTTTTTCGGGATACCAAAGTGGGGGGTTTCGAGAGCAAGGATATGAGAAATGGACGAGACGCGCGCGGTAATCTGTTCGTGGAAGTAGATGATGAGAGAGAAAAAGAGAGAGAGAGAGAGAGTTTCGTGTGAATGGACGAAATTATTATTGTATAGTAATTTTCTCTTGCTTTTTTTTTATTGTTTAATTTTAAGCGACTGAGAGGTATTCGGTGGGCAGAATGCGTCGGTCATGGATTTTAATAGGTTTGACCTTAGGTGTATATATATGAGCGGTGTTATACAATGAGATAGAATTTTATTCTCAAAATTTAAGTTTATCACCTTTGAAGAAAATGACTCACTAACGAATAAAATAATAGATATATGTATGTCTTACTTCTTTACAGTTCGTAGTTTGATTTTTTTCTTCAAATGCAAAAGCTATCTTATTTTTTCTTTGTTTTCATTTTATTTAGCAGATTAATTAGACAGTTATATTAATCGTCAAAATAAAAAAAATATAACAAATAGTAACTTTGTTTCGCCGTAAATTTTATTGTAGACGAATAAAATAGAATTACACGCGCAATAGATACTTGAGATAAGCAATTACTCACTTCCTCGTCCATAAAATAAAATGCCTTTAGAATATTAAAATTTTGACGAAAAATTGTTGTTTATCGTTGGATATAATACAACGCGCACACGCTATGCGCTTTACATCAAAGAGTTAACATTGCTCTCTCGCTCCGTTGAGCCAAAATACTCTTACATACATACCCCTGCACACATACACATCGCACACGTCGCATACAAAGCGCGCGAAATTTGCCGTACGCGGTGCTTCATGCATTTTCATGTAAGTCCAATATGCATGTATTTTGTTTGCACATATGCAGAGAGCACAGTGGCAACATCTCTCGCGTCTCGATTCGCGCGCATTTGACTCGAGTTGTAACGTTCGCTTCTCTTTCTCTCCCTCTCTACGTGTGAATCTAAATTGACGTGGAATGAGTGTTGTAGCCAAGTGTAGATTATTCGCTAGTATTTTTGATTTTTTTTTTTTTTTTTTTTTATACTTTGAATTTTTACGGATCTAATTGCTTTGGGATTTTATGTGAGATTTTAGTTATTATGAATTTGCAAATAAATCCTTAAAAATTTGACTTATTACTATTATTGAAAGTTTTTAGACAATATTATTAAAAATTATCTCAACAATTGAATTGAATTGATTAATTTATTATTTACAAATTAATTATTATTACCCAGCATTATATCTATTAATTTGCCGAATACACACTGACAAATAATTTATTGTTTGAAAAATAAAAGTTTCAATATAATTAAACCTTATATATGTATTTAAAAATCTTGCCTTATCGTACACCTTATTTCTCCGCGTTCACTAAAAACTTCATCGTTTGTGTTATGATTTTTTTTTTACGAAATTGGAGGTAGGAAATTTTTATCTCGGAATCCACAAGCAGAAATAAGCGTGTACATATATCGAATTATGCGAGGTTTTCACTAAGAAAATAAGTCGTAATATATTCCTACCTCTAGTTTTACTATGTATATGTGTATGTGTGTATGTGGATGTGCGAATACGGTAGACTCGGTAAATTTTGCGTTATGATTTTTCCTTCTTATTTCTTTTGCTCTGTTTCTCTCTGTCTCTCTCTCTCTCTCTTTCTCCGGTTTAATTAAGTCGTTCTCGAAGCGCTTACAGGTAACTCGTACGTTTTCTGACCCTGCGGGGTAATTGCTCAAGCTGCAAATGGCATATTCGTGTATGCACACGCGCGCTTTATGAACGTAAAGCATAACCGAACGTTGTTGCCTCACGTGCGCGAATTCATTTCGAATTTTTATTGTCAAGTGCATCGATTGTTTTTTTTTTTTCTTTTCTCTCTCTCTCTCTCTCTCTCTTTCTCGAGTGATTTTTTCCGGTACGCGGCGCGCATTTCCTTTCGTCCGCGAGTTTCCTGGCTTTGCTTCTCTTTTCAGGTTTTATTTTTCCCCTCATCGATCTACCTCTCTAGTTGTCGTTTTCTTTTTTCAATTTTGTTTTTATAGAGACTTCATGATGTAAACAAGCTCCACGTATTAATTCATTAAAGTATATAATTTCGTTTATCTTTTTTAACTCATTGGATAATTATTTAACAATCATGAATAAAATCAAAGTTTAATAAAATCAAATGATTTTTAGTTACATTTTGCCCATAAAAATATCAAAGGTTTGCGAACAAACAGTATAGAAAATTTAATCAATTTATTCGTCGTCGAATCGTGTAATACATTTATCTGTTGCAAAAACATTTTAGCGATTCGAAACTGCTAAAAGGGCTGCTACATTCGAATCGACTTCTAAAATAGTTTCAAACGTGTTTCTGTGTATTTTTGAGAAACTTCGATACTTTCATGGAAATCTGTTACGATTTAAACTTTAACCTTTTTCGTAAACTTTGATATAATATTATTAGTAATTCAATCATATTAATTCCGAGTTCAAATGTTTAACGGTATTTAAATGATACGCTTATATAAAGTTATTATTTTATTTATTATTTATTGTAATGCTGTAAGTTGATTTGCAATAAATTCTGATTAATTATCACAAATGTATTATTATAAATAATTGTTAAACAAATAAATAATTTAAATTAAATAAAATTAACGATCTTTTTTTTCCTGTTTCAGGTATGTATCGTCGATATCTTAAGACTTCCAATTCTTCATATTATTGATTTTATATAAAGTGAGTTTAATTATTATTTATTCTAAATGAAAAGTTAAATACGGCACAATGAATTTCATAATTTTTTTTTTTTTTTTTTTTTTTTTTTTTTTTTTTTTTTTTTTTTTTTTTTTTTTTTTTTTTTTTTAATAATATTTTTGTAAATATGTCATTAAAAATACAGATGAAATATTATTTTAATTGTATATGCATATTCATAAGGATAAAAACAGTTCTAAAATCAAAAATAAAAAAAAAATTTAAGGTAACTTTTGTACATTTTCTAAAAGTGAAGCGTACCTCGAAAGCATTCATTCATTCCATATCAAATATTTATTTTGAAGCGTTGGTTATATAACTGAAAAAAAAAAAAATTTCTTCACAAAAGATGAAATTTAAATGCGCAGAAATTTTTTCATCGGAATATAATATTTAAATGAAGAGTAGTATTGTTGAAACTGTTAGATTTTATCGGGACGCTGCGTTTAATGGAAAAATAACAATACAGATTATAAAAAAAAAGAAAAAAAAAAAAAAAACTAGTAATAAAATGGAAATAAAAATTTTTTTCTTGTATAGGCAGCAAAATTTAGTAGATGTTAAAAAATATAATAAATATTTATTCACTATAATCGTCAGTTTCGCAATAAAATCAATAAAAAATTTTCAATTTTAATCGATTCGTACGCAATCTCGTTCCTAATTAAGCTAATTGTGATTAAAAGCATCTCACCTTTGGTTAATTATTATAATACAAATACATGTACATCGCACATGCGTCAAATTGTACTAGGTTTAATTCCATCCTCGAAAATACGCAATCGCTGTATAACACAATCGACCCACCTTTGTATATACAGACACGTAGTTTACAACACGATGTAGTTTGATTTGATTCTAAACTCGCTTTCAATCTGCACTTTTCCTCGGTTGTTGCACGAGCGAACGAGCTTTCGTATATGCTCGACACTCGAGAGGAAGAGAGAGAGAACTAACTAGTCTATAATCAATACGAAAACCGTATGGCGGAAATATGTTAACTGGGTTAAGTCTTCGGGAAATTCCAAAAAGCCTACGATACTTTTTCGTCGTCGTTTCTCGTCTTTTACTACTCTCCAGTTATCCGCGTTTTCGTTTTTCATCCTATCGCGTTTACGGCTACTTGAACATTTTTTTTTTACCTTCTCTCTCTCTCTCTCTCTTTTTTTTTCGAAGTAACCATTTTCCGAATAGAAGAACAGAGAAAAATTTAATCTCTCGAGCGGTGGATACGACAGAAATGTACGAGTGCGAGGCTATAGAAAAATAGAGGAGAAGGAGAGAGAAAAAAATATCGGTAGCAGATCCGAGACTAAAAAAATCAAGTGGGGTCAGTACGAGTGACCTCGAAAATTCATTGGACTTTATTGAACTATGGCTTGACTGCGATATCAATGTTGTTAGCAACGTACGCCTTGGGAGTTAAATTTCAGCGTAAAGTACAGATCGTCACGGAAATTTTTTTGTTCGATTAAGCGCCATTACTTGATGTTAAGAAAATCAGAGGGATTAAACAATTTTATTGCTATTTTTTCATTTCGTAAAAAGTTATAAATTTATAAAAATTATTATAATTTATATAAAATTTAGTATTCGAAAATATGAAAACATAAATTCATATAAAAAGTAGGTATTCGATAAATCATGGAATAAAAAAAAAAAAAAAACAAAGTTTAAGCATAGAATTTTTCAAGTTTACTCAGCCGGTCAAAGATTTTAATACAGTAATTGAATAACTAAGTACGACCGCCCGCATAAATTTCAAACTTTGAACTTTTTCACTCTAAAAGATCTATATATTTACAAGTATATATACATCTCATCTATGTATAAAACTTGGGTCGCTTGTCGTTAAAGTGTCCATCCGCGCTTGGCTACTTCGCTGCAAAAGAACCAAAGAAATAAAAAAAAAAAGGAAAATAAAATGAGTCGCGCTCACTTTACACGGGAAATGTTTTAAAATAATTGCGGCTCGCCGCCGTCCTCGTCGAGGAGTAAAAGAAGGAAAAAAAACAAGAGCCGTGAGGAAAAGGAAAAGTGAGCGAAGCGGCCGAACTATCATAATTGCCGGACTAATTACGGCTGCGTCTATCGAAATCACTGCAAGATGGATGGGGAAGAGAAAGAAGGGAGGGTGAGAGATAGAGATAGAGAGAGAGAGAGAAAAAAAAAAAGAAAAAAAGTTGCTTGGCTTGGCTGCCGTTATCGCCATACCGATGATGACGAGCTAAATTAGATCTCAGGAATTGGAATTTTATGAGAAATTATACCATACGGGACCATTACACTTTTATCAACGGCATTTTTTTAATTAATCGAAAAATATTGCTTGATTTTATGCTTTATTAAAAATAAATCAAAGACAGACATAAGATTATTTTATTGTTGTAGATAACTCAAGGTTAATTCGAATGTTTTTCGTAAGAATTGTTGGATATTTTAAAAACAAATCTTTCTCATATGAACTCGCCAATTTAATTCAATTTTTCCCCTCCCGAGAATACATCAACAATTTTATTTATTAACGTTTTCCTTACGTTACTTTTTTATGGTTCGCAAAAGTAATACCGATAAATTAAACGAATTGAAAAAAAAAAAAAAAAAAAAAAAAAAACTGAAAGCTCAAAAACGCGCAAATAATTGTCTTACGTAAAGCGACTGAAAAAGGAATACAAGCAGATTTATCGACAATGATTTTTTAAAATTAAAAAATCGATCGTTGCGTAACTAATTGTATAAATGTTTTATATACTCGGTTAACTTTGGTTTCTCAAATTGGAATTCGCGCGAATGAGATATGCGCGGAATTGTTTTTTGAAAACTTATTATCGCATAATTATGTTTGCCGATCGTTCGTTTTAATTTTAACGCAAAATTATCTTTTATATAAGCTATACGGATAAACATACTTGATTTACGATTATTATTGTTTGCTTTTAAATTTAATTTGCGAAACAATAATCATTTTGTACACTATAATATCTAGAAATGTCATTATTGCGTTCTTTTTTTAATTAAAAATTATTTTAAGTACACTTTTAAACTTATAAACGATTGAAAAAGTATCTAGTTTTGTTGTACTTAATCAAAAAGCAATGAGAAGAAGCAAATATAAATCTTAAAAGAATAGAACGAATACGAGTATTAAATTACAATCCATAACGTACAACAATATTCGAAGTACGTGAAAAAAAAAAAAAAAAAAAAAAAAAAAAGACGAGGGGGAAAACAAGAGGACAGAAAAAAAGATTCAAACCCTTTAGCTCTTTTTCTCTTTTGTTCTTCCTTCCTGAGCGAACAAAAACCATAATAACTCTGTTTATCTTCGTTCTCGTCGCGCGAATCCGCATCGTGAAAAGTACAGCGGAAAAAGAGAAAGGCCGAATAAAAAATAAGCGCAAAGAATCCGCGAACAAGAGAGAAAACGAGAAGCAAGAGAGAGAGAGAGAGAGAAAAGAATACGAGAAACCGAAGCGGCCGACGCGCGCATTAACATACGAAATCTATTCGGGCAGTTGTTGGCGTAACCGCGCACTACGCCGTCTTTGTGAAAAAAAGGCAATAAAAGAGAATAAAAAAGGCAAGGAAGGAGGAGGGGGGGGGTGAAACAAGAAAGTCTCCTATAAGTGAATTATGCGTCTGTATTGATTAAGGGAACGCCTATGTCGCATTTATCTCTTTCTCCTTTAACGGCCGAACTTTTAAAGATACGGAGACGAGTAAGAGAGAATATTTTTTTTCTTCTCCTTCTTCTGTTTTTCTTTTTTTCCATTCCCCTTTTAATACGAGCCACGCCGCGATGAAGAAGACGTCGAATCGGCAGAGCGAAAGAAGAGGGAAATTACGTTACAGGGCCTCGAATAATAATTTTTTTCCCGCTCTATAACCGCTATACATTTGGACTGTTTATCGTTGATCGTTAAGCGTCGGCGGCTGCTCTCTTGACTTTCTTTTTATCTATTTTTCAAGAGTAAATCACTAATTATTAAATCCGATTCATAAATTCGTTCGTGAACGACGCGCCGCATGAGAAAATTAATATTAAAATTAGGGTCTAGCTTGAATAAATTGCCGAGATTTCCATTTTATCTCGCGAGGTTTTCTTTTCTTTTTTTTTTTATTTTTTGATTGGCCCAAGAGACGATTACATTTATCGTGTGTTTATCTCGTGCGGTGAATCATATTTAATTAATAAAAGTATACTAAATATTTCTTTGTTTGATATTCTCGTATATTGAGTACAAGAATAAATCTGGTAAAAGTTTACGTATCGAAAATATGTGCATATACATTTTTCGACAAATCTTTCAACTTATCGATAAGACAATCAACATACAGTAAATCAAAAAGCGCTCAAAAACAAATCATCAAATACTCCAATATTTTCTCGATATTTTGTTCTCTCTTTCTCTCCCCTTCGTTACAGCGGCGACCGTTTTTAATGAAACAGGATGTACGCGCGTTTAATTGCGCGTTTAATTCGGCGCGCGCGTGCATAATAATACAATATCAGAACGCGCGCGGCGAACGGTTTGTACGAATTGCGACGCGCGCGAGGAGGCAGTTCTTGGAATTCAGAGCAGCGAGTCTCGTAGCTCAACGGAGGAATGTGGACTTGCAGATCGGCTGATTAATTCGCAATTTATTGATGTCGCTGCTGCTGCTGCTGGACGAGAATGTGTATATATGTATATATACACGTATACGGTGTATATGTATACGATACCAGAAACGGAATAAACACGACATAACATGCTGATTTTATGCGGTTTACTAGAGCGAGGGAAAGGGGGGTGGGGTGGAAAGGGAGCGTGAGAATTTTTGAATTGCTTAATTAATTTAAGGAGCGACGCGTTGAAAATTACATCGGGGCCGTTATTTTCTTTCGCGTTTTTTTTGTTTCTTTCTTTCTTTCTCGATACTCGATTTTGCGTTGTAACAATCGTCGTTGTTGATTAATCGAAAATATATGTATATAGTAATTGCAGAAGATTAATTAGAGTTTTTCTATGGAAAAAAGTTATTTTATTTCAAGATTTAAATATCGATGTTTGTGTGAAACGTTTTTTTTTTCTCTCTTTTTTTAAACAATTTTGAAATCGTTAATTATTCAAAAGTTGAATAATTTTCAAATAGAGGTTATTTCGGCAAATTATTTTAATTTCTAACGACGCACTTGAATTGTACAGTAAAATGAAAAAGATTAAACTTCTTTATTCAAATGTATTTTCAGATAATTTAAAAATTTCTAATTAACGAAACTTTAATCAAAAGAACAAAGTCAAACGCACTAAATTAACGAAATTTAACATTTAAAATAATAATTATTGAATATAATTTTCTCTTTAGTACCGAAGAGTTCTTTTTCTCTTTCCCTCTTTCAAACGGTTATTTGCTTTAAACATTTTCAAATTAATATCGTGATTAAATACTTTTACAATTCAGTCGACCGAAACTAAAATTTATAAATAAAAATCACATGAATTTTGTTAAACGAAGGAAGAGAATATATTTTAAAAATGCATAACGTCCACGTGTATATAAAAAGACAGACGACGACAATGTACCGTTAAATGGTACAAACGACAAGACGAGAAACACAAATTAGACAAACGGAGATTGAGAAACTATTGTCGATATTATTGAGAAATTGTCCGTGTCTTTCTTCTTTTTTCATTCTCTCTCTCTTCCTCTCTCTCTCTCTCTCTGTCTTTTGAATTATGCTTTGAAAGACACTCGGTCGTTTTCATAACTGCCTCATTAAGGATGTCGGAAGTTCCGTTATAGGCAACGCATATAGAGAAAGATAAAGACGGAAAATCGATTTTCCCTTGCATGCACGCTCACGCTTACATGCTCGAGCGCCGAAGAACAGCCAAAGGTTACATAATCGAACGGTAAAATGGTTTCTTTTTTCTCTCATTGACTATCGCGTAAACAAATTAACGGCGCGTAAGCGTTGCCCTTTTGTTGTTTAACGAGGCTGCGATATCTTTGAATAACCGCTTGGTAGAAATTCGCACGATATTTGATGCGAATAATGCGAATGCGGTAGCGACATATTGACCGGATTTATTTTTAAGAGGATCGAGAGCACTGTACTCGTTATCTATTATTTTCACGCATAACGTTTTAATAGTTTCATTTGTTTTATAGAGAAGCATTAGTAGCTTTGTTAATGTAATTGAAACGAATGCTCAATTCTGATTGTATAATTATTAAATGTTTTGTAAAAAGTATCATAGTAATGACAGTATCTGCTTTTAGTAAAGATAAATAATGTTGTGAGGTAATAGCTTTTTAAGTAACGTTTATACATATTTCAATTAACATAAATTTTAATGAAGACTTAGCTTATACAAAAGATAATAATAGTAATTACAACATTGTATTATTTTTTCAGTAATTTATCATAAAATAAATCGTTTAATTCGATAAAACATTAAAATCATTCTAAGAGAAATAAAGAGACAACTTGTTGCAAGTCAATATAATTAATATAATAATTCACTTCCCCCTCGTCTAAATATATAAAATTCTATATCCTTCACTTACCACTCGGTGCGCAATATATCTCGCTCACAATACGCATATTCAACAATTTCACGCTTATGCATATGCGCGCGTGCGATACGTCGTCTCATAACGCACCTTACAAAATCCATCTTACTTTACTTTCTCTCTCTCTCTCTCTCTCTCTCTCTCTCTCTCTCTCTCTCTCTCTCGTAACTATGAGCGGCAACGCTTTCGCTGTGTTATTCAATGGCACTTGTCGGTCGACTCTCCCGCGGTGTAGTTTTCTTCTCTCCTTTCGTCCCTCCTCGTTGCTATCGCTCCATATACGAGGAAATTTTTCATACTTTAAAAGGACCAAAGGCATTCAAAGAAAATTCCGGAAAGCCGACAATTCACGAACGGCGAGCTTAAAGGAACACCCTGGGACTTTTTTACGTACGTGTGATGTATGCGTGCGTGTATGGGAGTTGGTACTTTTCGCGCAAGTGCGTTATGGACCGAGCACGATTACTATCTCTTCCCCTCCTATCTCTCTCTCTCTCTCACACTTTCTATTTTTCTTCTATCCTTCTCTTTAACTCTCTATCTCTCCTCCATTCCGTGACACTTTTACGAGCGCCTTGCTTCTTTTCATTTTTATGTATATATACGATTCTCTCTTGCGCGGTTTCACCGCGAATTGTGCTTGCGGTTATTTCGGTTAACTTCGCGTCAAAACCACAAACTTCATTTTGAGCTACTCTCGGCGCCTTCTCCTTTCGCAGACTTTATCTTGTACGTATTTATACATATACACGTATATAAACGTGTATATATCGTCGTTCGTTTTTTTTTTTTTTTTTTCTAATTTTTTTTCACTCCGCCGCAACTAAGAGTTTCGTTATATTTTCATCTCGAACTCTTTCTTCAACACTCGGCACTTTGTTTTACCTGGTAGGCCAAAGCGCGCGGCATAATTATGTGTTCTTTTTTTTTCTCTCTTGCTTTTTGAAGCTTTGTGCGTACGCGCTTTCGTTATGAAATATTTGCGGTTGAATTCGTTCTCTCTCTCTCTCTTTTAAGATTTATTTTCTCTTTGTTTTTCTCTTTCTCCTCTCATTCCGCGTGGAAAATGTAGGTTTGTAATGCAAGCGTTCTGATTATACGCATTTTTTTTTTTCAAGCTATAACGAGGCTCGTTTATTTTTTTATTCTTTTTGTGATGTGTTAGTCGTTTTTTTGAATTAAACTCCGGATAGATCTTTGTGTTTCGGCTTGTGTTTGTAGTTTAAAACTGCAATGTATTTTCACTTGCTCTTCATTGTTGGTATAGCATTTTTTTTTTTTTTTTCAAAACCCTGCAATAATTTTTATGTTGATAGCTAGATTCCGATTAAATTTTAAAATAATTGAAACATGATATGCGTAAAAAAAATGATTGACGGATAACTTGTACGTCTATATAATAAATTATTATTTTGGCTATAATTTCCAAAATAAATGTTATGAAACAATGTGGTGTTTTTCAAAATTTATTACATTAAATAGCTACCTCGTATAATTTTTCGTTATTCAATTTTATCAATTACTCATTTATTTATACGCAAATGATTTATAGATAATTTAATTAGTGCTATTAATTAAATCCGAGATAAAATCCATATGTATAAAATATCGACGTATATAAATTAATTAGCAAAATCGAATTTTCTCATTTTATCTCAGATAAATTTTTCAATTTTAAAAAGATTTCTTTGATTAATGTAAATTTATTTTACTGAAATGGATTAATTATTTATTGAATATCAAATGCTGAAAAGAGATTTATGAATATTTAATTCCTTTATTATTCATTTATACAGAGTCAAAAGTTATTTATTTATTTGTTTAGTTTTTATCATAGTTTTATTGAATTTTCTAATGCGTTGCTTACCGTACATTTTTAAATTCATTTCATATTTTAGCTTAAGGGTTTTTATCCCTTTCGTATCAAGCGAACTAGTTTTAAAATTGTACCATCAAATCCGGTTTTGCAAATTTGAAAAACAAAGAAAAAATGTCAATTTTGAAATTTCAAAATTTAAGACAAAAGCTTTATCCTTTTTTAAAAAAAAATACAGCAATAAAATTTAATCCCTTTTTTTTTTTTTTTTTTTTAACGCAGTCGAGTTAAGCAGAAGAGGACGCGCGTTAGAGCGAAATCTCATCAACGACAATGAGTCTCCGCAAATTTCTCCTCAACGCGAGGAAACAAAGAAATCCTTAAAATTCCCGACGTATCAAAGTCCTTTAGTTTACTAGGTGGCTCGGCAGCGTACATACGTACCTTCACACGTACACACACTGTGCTCATTAGCGTAAGAGGAAATTCGCAAATTGCAAGCGCGCTCTTTGCCTCGTGTGTCCTCGTCGAGTCAAAAGAACGATGGAGCGGGAATGGGAGATGTAGGGGGGGGGGGGGAAGGGGAGATGCGCTAATTCAAAATTAAGAATCCTCTCCCCTTTAAACAAAAACAAGAGACATAATAGAAGAGGGAAGGCGAATAGTAGCGAGAGGCTTTGTCGTCGCATTCTCTAATTGCCCATCTCTCTCTCTCTCTCTCTCTCTCTCTCTCTCTCTCACGCCTGCGTGCATGTGCTACGGTCTTTGTATAATGCATATGCAACGCTAGGGGCAACGGCAGCATAACGAATATCACACCAGTCTCTCCGAATTTTGCACTATCGCGCGAAGCTTTCCTCTCTCTCTCTCTCTCTCTCTCTCTTATTCTCTTTCCGCGCTAACGTTCTCAAGCTCATGTGTGCGTATATATCGCACAGAATTATTAATCTTTGAATAACTTTAATGGAATACGATGGGTCTGTATTTAGTGGCTTTGGCGGTTTTTGAATTGTGTATAATGTTTTACCAGGAAAAATGGCTATTTTTTATGATGACGATCAATAACTTATTGTCACTTTTTTCCTGCAAACATTTTTTTTTATTGATGTTTAGTTGTTCGCCGAGGGGAGATTATAAGATTTGGATGAGTTCATTCACCGGATAGATTTTATAAGTGTTAAAATATGGATTTCAGCTCCTTTATTTAGAAAAGGCAAAATAGATTAGTTCAAAAATAAAATTTGTCGGTATTCCAATATATAACTAATAAAGATTTCTTGTCAGATTGAAAAATTTAATATTGAGCATTTACTTTATTTCATTTTACGTGCAAATGTCGTCGCGTTTAAAATAGAGCTTGAAAATTTTTGGCTCAACGGACAAGTATTTTCAGGTCGATTAAAATAGAACGCGACTATCGCGTATACAATAAGCGCAGAAAGCTTTTTAAAGAGCTTTGACGGGTATAAAAAAGGCTAGTCGTTATGTCAAATTGTTTTGATTATTCGATGAATTAAAAATCTACAATGAACATTCGAAACTCCAAAGCGGGAGAACAGTACAGATGTAATTTTAGAGTTTGGAGAAGTTTGCAACTTAAGCGATTACAGAGTTGTTGTACTCGATTAAAGTCAAATGAACGCGTATAAATTAACCCTTTGCACAGTTAATCTTAATTATTATGAAGAAACTATAAATTATGCGAGTTTGCTCAAGTTGCTCAAATTTTAGTTGTCTTCGGGATGGTGTTAAGCTGAGATTAAAAGATCATCACGCGACGCGCTACGAATACTTTTCTTCTAATTATTCGCTAAAACTAGCGTAAATTAGCTTAACTAACGTTAAATTAAAATAAATAAAAATAAATAAATAAATACGTGCGTGTGAAAACATCAAGCGATATTTTAATCTGCAACGTTGTGTCATTGTTGCTCATCGTGGTTTTTAGAGCTTAAAAGTTTCAAAGGTATTCGTCAAAACAAAAAAATTTTCCAGACAGCATGACGACGTAACAATGCAACAAAACAAAACAAAACAAAAGCAAAACAAAAGCAAAAAAAAAAAAAAAAAAAAAAAAGAAAAACAAACGCTTGATGTTTGTTTGCGTATATCATTCATTTCGCGGCGTCATCCAATTGAAAAGAAGCTTCCCTCTACTAGTCAAAAGCAGACGCACTCGTGTCACCCTTACAGGCACCACGCGCAATAATCCATTTATTCGCCGGTGCGTCGTCAGCTTAAAGAATCATCGCCAACGAAGAGAGAAAGATAGAGAGCATTATATACGAGTACCTACACCGCAACTAATATCTAACGGTTGTCAACGGCATATCGACGCGTTTCGCCCTTCCTTTAATGAATAAAAATAAAAGGAAACAACGCATACACACACACACACACACACACACATACACACATCGCACGCGCATGCTGTCATCATTGCAATCGCCATACATATAACAATATTCCATACACATATGCAAGAGCTTCGCGTGAACGAACGTATTTTAACCCGCGAGCGCGGGGTTGCGAACAGAAGCGAGAGCGCACAATGGAGGATACACGATCGAGTGACGGATGAGTGTGCAAATTTTGTTGGGCCTAGAGTATGCGCACGCAAATGCATACGGCATCGGATTGGGTTATATGCCAGAACGCGCTTTTGTAACCCGAGCATTATCGCGCGTCGCGCATATATATATACACACGCGCGGATGGATATAATGCAGCGAGTAGGAAAAAAAAAAAAAATGGAGGGAAAGTTATGTGCATCGAATTGTTGCGCATTAATGCGACGTAACGTAAAAGATTAAGGGCAATATTTACCGGATTATAATGCAGCGATTACGATTGCGCAGTTACATCGCCGCCATGTGGGGGGTTTTAACCCATTCACCTGTGTCCCGCACTGCATCTATACGAAAAGTCGCTTTGGTTTTACTCTCTTTGCTTATTAAGGATGGGGGAGAGATACGTGCACGCGGTAATGGTTTTAATTTGTGGAGCTTCGTCGAGCGGATCAACCGTATTGTCCGTTTCTTCGCGGGGATAGTGTTTGCTGAATGGCTTTTAACGCTACGGCCGCTTATACACGCGAACGCTGATGGATGATCCGCGATGGGATCGAATTCGCTTTTGGTATAACGATACGTTTACCATTAGCCGATGTTTGCACTGATATATTATTCGTATGCGTATGAATGAATTGCGGATGGCGTCATTTGTCGGCAATAAATTTTCTCTGTCTTTTGCTCGTGCGCGTTTTTCTTGAAAATGTTCGTTTTCATAAATTTATTACCTTCGAATTTCAATTAAAAAATCATCATCATTTGTCTAGTTTTACCGATTAATAAATTATCAACACGTTCCCTGCTGCGTGGGGCGTATGCGAAAATGGCTAAACTTTCCGTTCAAGCCATTTGGTATTATCATTGTAAAATGAAGAATTTTTTTAAAAATTCATTATGCAGTCAATTATAGGCAACTTAATACTATAATGAATTTTTAAAAAATTCTTCATTTTACAATGATAATACCAAATGGCTTGAACGGAAAGTTCAGCGTGGGACGCATACGCCCCACGCGACAGTTAACGTGCTAGAATAGTCGCTGCTAAAATATTACGTTTCGGTCATCCGTTATTTAAAATTCTTTATATAAATGATTAACGTTTCAATTTCATCGAGTAATAAATTTTGAAAATTCACGTAAGCTTTCAAAATTCTAATAATGTAAAGCTATCTGCATTAATTATTCATAAAAGATTTTCTAAATTAAGAATCAAGTCGAAGATTCTTTAAATTTCCAAAGTATGCGTTATTAAATCCTAAAGCCTTAGAATCCATCTGGTGGATTTGATCGAGAGAAAAAAATTTTTATCCTTTCTCTTTTGTACACGCACGCACTTGAAACTTTTGAAGAATTTGGACATCTTTAAAATTCATGATCATCGGAAACTTTTTGCAATTGGTATTTTACCCTCCATTAGATTCAATACCATGGATCCTCTATAGATATTGGATTACGATGTGTCTGAACTTTGAAAATTGGATTTAAAAAGTTCAGCTTTGACTTCCTTTCTCTCTCTCTCGCTCTCTTTTACAAACGCCTCTTTCTCTTCTTTCTCATCTAGAATTATTACAATCCCTGCTCAGCTCCGAAAGAGTAAATTAAATCCCGAGTATCGAAAAAAGGAAAAGAATAAAAAAAACTATCGTTTCCTTTCTTCTCTCTTTCTCTCTCTCACTCTCCCGAGGATGAAACTCGGTTTCTCTATACGACTGACAAATAATTGTAAAGCCAAGAGCAACGAAATTTCGAGACTCCACTCAGTCGTATGCGCTGCTCTTCGTGCTCTCTCTTTTTCCCTTTCATATCGCGTACCAATAATTCAATCTTAATAATCAATTTCAATTGATATACACATCGAGGTGGTATTCTCTCTTATTTGCAAGGAAGACACCCCGTGGCTTAGCTCATCTCTGGCTTGTCGTTTCCAGGCACACGTTGCCCTCCTCGCGCTAATCCAGCGCAACGTGATTTCACATAAATCGACTCCTCGGATACTTGGTAATGGCGAAAAGAGAGAGAGAGAGAGACAGAGTGAAAGAGAGATGAGTGACATTTATGCGGAGACGTGAAACGTAAATTAATTTGCACACAGCTATCTCCCTGCCACCTTCTTAAGGGGTAAGAGAGATATTAAAATTGTGTATAATGAAGTACATCATTATAAAAGAAACAAAGAAGTTGTATATATTTAGAAGAATAAGGCGTCGGGAATATTGAAGTTCTTTTTCGTTTGAATTATTTTTTAACGAAGCGTCGTTAAATTGGTTGAATCGAAGGAATGTATACGTGGAGCGAGATTCTGGATTCTTTTGAGATTTTTTCAATGTTTTGTCACGATAAAATGTATTGAATGAAATAAAAATTGTTATAGGTTTGGTTATATAAATAGCAACTAACAATAGCGCGAAGGTCAGATAAGTGTTCAAGTATAGTGACGATAATTTTATTACAATGCAATCAAATACTTGTAATTTTAAAATTCAAGGCTTACATAGTTATCGAAAAAAATTTTTCGAAACGATGCGTCGGAAAAACGCATATAGATCTGAATATAAGAATCTCACTCTTGATATTTATCGATAAAATAATAACGTTGAATCTTCTACGATTAGACAGTTTTAATATAACGCGTTGATTGCATCACCGGGTAATTAATTCAACGCGAGTTATGCGCTCTTTTTTGTTTTGTTATTTTACATTCTCAAGGAATTAAAGTGTGTACACGCGGCGGAGGGTCGTTAATAAAGCCGAGAGGTAGAGAAAGGAGAGGAGTTTAGAAAAGGACGATAGAAAAACCGTCGCTTTAGATCGTTGCAACTTTTAGTCAGCGAAAATTTTCTTGCTCGCGCGAAAACTTGCGATAGACGGCAAAAATGATAGGCAGGGATGGGGAAAGGTAGAAGAGAGAGAGAGAGAGAGAGAGAGAAAGAAAGAGAAGGGGTTGGCTCGCTTCGATGATAAAGTAGAAGGGAAAGTTTTATTTTCCAGTTTATGCCGTCGTTTCGAACGACGGCGGAGTGCGAGAGAAAAATTTGCCGTGAGCCGTCGGAAGTTTGTCCGATGTTTGTTGCCTGCGCTTGTATTCTTTTTTTTTCTTTCATTTTTTTTTTCTATTTACTTTTTTTTTTTTTTTTATTTTTCTTTTTTTGAAGAAAGTATATAAAGTGAAGTGTAGATATTTTTCTCGTTTTCGGTAAATATGTTCTTGACGCTTAATTTTCACTCGAGGAATGTGAGAAACGACGTGCGAGTGATCGTTTTACATTCGCGCGGATTATTTCTGGATTTAAAATCGTTAGATGAATAATCTTGATTTATCCAAGACAATTTCATCCAAAATTAAATTTTCGTTAGAAATATAATAAAAAAATTGTTCATTTTTATTCAAAATTAATTACAACATCGAACTATAATACATTGTGATTTAAACCTGTGCGTAAAACATCTTTACATTATCCTTTTAAAAAGCAGAAGAGAGAAAAAAAATATGAAATAATTTAAAAAGCCGAATAACTCAAGCTAGTTAAAATATCTCTTCTACGCGGAACGAACTTTACATTCACACGTCCATTTTAATAAGCGCGATCGAGATAGGAAAAGAAGAAAAAACGAAATCTGCAGCCATTCTTCTAATTCAACCGCGATGCAGCAACAAGGACAACAACGCTATATATTCATCGCGAACAATGGAACAACGGGATATTACAATATAATAGACTCGGAATAACGAAGCGCTTCGGAAAATCCGTGAAAAATCATACGCGCGGTAGAAGAGAAAAAAAAAATAGAGGAGGATTGAGAAAGAAAGAAAAAAGATAGAGTAGATATAGAAAGAATCTTTTTCTCTCTCTCACTCACAAGTTGCAAATCCCAACGTCCAAGTTTTATCCGAGGTAGCTATTTGCATGGGAATACGTCGACGTGTGCTGTTCTATAAAATTGTCGCTCGCTCGTTCACCGACTTGTTTTTTTATTTTTCTTTTTTTTTTTTTTTTTTTTTCTACTAGTATAGTTGTATAGCAAAGTACTGTGTATAACGGCTTATGCCTCGAAAATCTCTCGCGCGACGCATCTCGAGCTGTAAGTTTGTATAACCGCGGGAAATGTGTCGAGTCGCGCCGCTGGATTTCTCTGCTTTTTTTTTCTTCTTCCTCTCTTTTTACCGCTTCTTTTTGTACGAGTTCGAGGACACGGAAAGGATACTAGTAGAGAATTAGCGAAGATACATTGAGAGTTATAGAGGTTAAGAGAGAGAGAGAGAGAGAGAGAGAGAGAGAGAGAGAGAGAGAGAAGTAGAGATAGAGAGTTAGAGAGAGAAAGACAAAGTTCATGAATACTATTGTCGAGTCGAAGTAAGTGTTAATTATGTAAGAAGTTTTCGTTTGAAATATTAATTAAAATAGCTCTTTGTGAATGCACGATGATTATGAATTTTTAATTGCGCGTTTGATTTATTTTTAGAAAACCGATCGATCATGTGAAGGTGAAAATTAAAAAACTTAATGTTCGTTTTAATTGTGTTTATTTATAGCGATAATAATCTTAAGTCAATATTTTTCATTCGTCTTCTATCAAGTTAAACTTGAATTATTTTATTATAGATGTATACTATTTTTTTTTTTTTCAACTTTTAGTTGATGGATATAAAATTTTTATTTTTTCATACCGAGCGCTGAAATATTAAAGTGCATCAGTTTATTTAATTCATTCAATTTACAGTATATATTTATACCGTATAAATATTAAATCCATTAATTTTTCAAAGCCAGCTTATGAAACTTTAAATAACCATATTTTATAAATTTTTAATACGCCAAAATTGAAATAAAATTTTCCTCGTAAACGTCGTATACATTGGCGTAAGGAAAAAATAAAAGAGGAAAAAGAAAAATCGATAAAAATCTTATCAAGACGTTAACGGAAAAAAATAGTTTTTTTGCGAATAATCTGAAAATAAAATGTAGATCACATTGAAAAAAAGAAAAATCGAGGTTGATCCAAGCTTAGAACATTTATCATGTTGCGAAGGTTGGAGGGAGAGAGAGAGAGAGAAAAAAAATCGTCGGGTATATAAAAACCAACCACGAAACTCCATCTCTTTCTCTTTGACTTTCTACCGCAACTGCTTATCAATCCGCGCGTCTGTGACCGCTTAAACCAAACATCAACTTCATAAACGCGCATTTTTATCATCGCGTATACACGAACAAACGACAAAGAAAGCAGATGAAGAAGACTGAAGAAGAAAAAAAAAAGGAAAAAACTAATAAACATCGAAGCAAAAGCGCGAAACCGTTATTTTTTCTCATTTGTCCTCTTCGCATAGCGCCTACATAACTCTCGCGTGTATATATCGGGATTATCGCGCGGGAGATTTCTTTACCTCGTCCCCGCATGTAATATGCATGAGAACGCGTGCGTTTCTCTCTCTCTCTCTCTCTCTCTTTCTCTTTCGGACATTTCGCGTAATTGGGATTGATTATGCTCGCTCGGTGGATATACCCTAGTATCGCGCATGCATACCGAGTCTCTCTCTCTCTCTCGGTACATTCACCCCCACCCTCCTGCCTCTTCCGCCTCTGACTTTAAATTGATTATACCGAGGGAGACTAGCTCTCGCGCGCTTAAAAATCCCGTGCGCATGAATATTGAACGCGGGGGCGAAACACCTTCTCTCCTTCTCTACCTTTCTCTCTCTCTCTCTCTCTCTCTCTCTCTCTCGATGTCCCGATCTCGTCCGTTTTTGCCGCGATTCCCTTCTGATTGCGACGCCTCTCGGTCTCTTACGTATACACGTGTATCTGTGTATATATATGTATGTGCATTGTCTGCGCGCTGATCAGGAGGAGAGAGAAAGAGAGAATATAAGCGAACGGAGGTATGTATAGTTTCTTCGAAGGGACGTGCGCGTCGAGATGTTTTTTGTTTTTCGCGCGCGAGCCCGCGGGGCTTTTGGTATGCGTAACGAGGGAATTCTCCTGGCGTCCCTGCGAATTGATTGGTTGTGCCTGTGATTGGATTGTGGATTGTCTGCTCCTCTGTCTGTGTGCGTGTGTTTGTGTATCCGTGTGAAGGTATACGCGTATCGTTAAGAGATTTTTGCGTCGTCGCTTTATCGATGAAGTTTTTTCGCGGATGTGTGTTATATTCTTCTTCTTACTTTTTTTTTATTTTGTTTTCGTTTCGAGTTTATCGCTCAGTTGTTGAAGATGCGTTATTTTTTTTTTTTTTTTTTGTTCTTTATATCGAATTAAAAATTTAACGACGTAATTTATAAAATAATGGCTTCAATTAGATTGAAGTATTTATGACAGCGAATATTTTATTCTATGATGTAAATTAAAAATGGTCGATATTTATAATTTTACATTTTTACTAGTAGAATGTTTAAAAATAAATTGTTTAAAAATAAAGCGGTAATTCAACAATATTATAATTTTGAAACCGTTATAAATAATGACATTATTTTTCGTTATTTATAACTTACACTATTTTTTGTTTTCAAAATAAATATTTAAAATATCATAAATCATTTATGAATTCTGTTTGTTATTTATAAATATTTCTCATTTTGCATATTCTCGTATGTCTTTTTCAAAAAATAATATATTGTATTATTTATTCAGATTTCGACATTTTCAATAAATGAATTTTCATTGCAAATTTAAGTGTATTTATAATTGATATAAAAATAATTGTAAATGAATAAGCGTAATATTGTTATCTCTTAATTAATTAGACGCGAATATTTTTACACATACTTCGCCTTTTCTACTACTGTTACTTATTACTATAATTAATAAAATAATTTTTGTTCATTAACGAATACTTAAGATCAGTTGCAAATATCGTTAGTCAAGAATATTTATTTCACAAATCATTGAAAAATTCAATTATAATACAAATATAAAGACTAAACTTACTTCTCGTAGAAATTCCTTGTAATCTTGTTTACAATCGACAAAATAATCAAGATTAAAATCAACTTCAATTTACACATTTTTTACAATCCCGCTTTTTTACTTTTTCCAAAAATAAAAAAAAATAAAAAAAAATAAAAAAAATGAAAATGAAAATATGTTGCGTCATTCAAAAGTTAAAAACAAGACACGTCTCGTTCTCATCGTATCTACCTCTACTTTTTTATCATCTTCATCGGCGAACCTGATTAAAATACGTAATACAAAGCTAGCATCTCTCGTTACAAACACACACATACACTCATATTACATACGAAACAAAAGCACGCGCGTCGGCACCTCATTACGTCTTCATTCCCCGAAGAATAAGAAGAAAAGTCGCGGAATCGCTTGCGGGGAAAAACGATATACAGAGCAAAATAGGTAAAGAATACGCGAATGGTTTTCACCTTCCTTCGTTCTACTTTTCTTTTGGTTAAGTGGAAAGGAAGATAGGTAAAGATAGACGGAGATAGAATCGAGTTTCCTTCAACGAACTCTCCCTCTCTTCGGTTTATGTAGACCGGACGAGAGAACTCGAGGAATAGAGAAGCACGCGGCACTCAATTACGTACGTGGATTAATGTACAGACTGTATGTGTGCGAGAGGTGCCACGTACCGCATTTCCTCTCTCTTTCTATTTCTCACTCTCTATCTCTTTCAGATGTACGTGCCTCGCGTGTCTTCAAAGATTAGAGACAGATTCGCTTCAACTCTATCTCTCTTCTTTTCTCTCTCTCTCTCTCTCTCTCTCTCTCCTATTCTATACGTATATATTTGACCCAACGATGCCGGTTATTCGTTTGACGATGAATTATAGGTATACGTGCGTTGGGCTCACACGTGTGAGTATGCACAATGCTGCACGTTATTGTTATTATTGAATGGACTTTTTGTCGCTTCGCCTGTTAAAGATTGGAAAGATTCGCGCAATGAAAAAGAAAAGGCAATAAGATTTTTTTTTGTCTCATTTTCACTATATTATTGCTACATTGATGCACGAATATCTGCTAATATGCACGGATAAGCAGTGACGCGTATCATAGGAAAAGAAAGTATATTTCGCACAATTGAGTTTAATGGTTTATTTACGTACACACATATATATATATATATATATATATATATATATATATTTATATTGCGAACGATTTTGAGCTCGTTTGCGGTGAGAAAGGAGCGATTACGGTTAATTAAAGCACCACCTTGATTTACCATTTCGAGAGAGAAAGGAAGAGGGTTCGGTGTTATACCTCTTGATTAGGTTCGCGTGCGACTACGAAACGCGGGTAAAAATGATTGAGTTTTCGTGAGGAGCGAAGGAATTTTGTGGTTATTCATAATTATTTAGTTTAATCGACGAATTTAATTAACGTTTAGCATGTGAGAGATGATTGCCGAATATACTATATGTATATAAATAATTTTATGTGTTCAAACTTACGCTTAAATAATTTACATTTTTATTAACTCTTTTTTTGGGTGAAAAAAAATAAAAATATTTTTTAGTACATTACAAGACACAATCGAACCTTAAAAGAAAATCCTACAAAATATACGTACACTCAATGGAAAACAATATGCTTTCGCTCAACATACTCCATATCTTCTTTCGATGAACGAGAAAATCCTGAAGGGATGCATACGCGTCTTAACATAATAAATCAACTAAAAATCGGCACAGCGCCGTAAATTCGCTTCGGTACCCTCGTTTAATAATAGAAGAATACACACACACGCGCACACACACACACACACACACACACAACTTTAACGCAGAAAACACACACGATCATGTTAATACAAAAAGACGTAGTTTCTTATATCCCTCGAGAATCGCAGCATGTAGTTGTATATACGTAGCGAAAAGCTCGCAGAAGCTTTGAGAAACTTGAGATACAGCGATAGTAACAAACATCAACAAGTTTAAGCTCCGATTCCTAAACTGTTTTGTGAATTGGAAACGATGGTATATGTGCGCGAGCCGCTGGTATATAATCATTCTTAGAGTCGGTTTGGGACTCGTTTCCTCTGTCGTTGCTTCTGCCTTATGTACGTGTATACTGTACCGTAAAGCCAAACTTCTCGCTTCGGAGTGCGGAGTAAGAAAGACGTGTAAGCGCGAGCGCGCGCCCTCACGCGGGATAAAGAGAGAGAGAGAGAGAGAGAGAGAGAGAGACGAAGCAGCGACTGTCTGAATGATTAAATTTCATGAGAATGCAGTTGCTTTTGTCGTTGTAATTATTTCCCGATTTGTGTACGTTTCTTACCTTCGTTCGTACGAAAGTTTTGTTCGTGAGAATTAATTACGAGCAAGCTAATGTTTTAGTTCTTCTTTTTTATCTTTCAAATGAATGATTTTTTTTTTGCGTTTTTAATAGCTTGAAAGAAATATTCGAACACGATGATGTACAATTAAAGTTTTTATCGAAAAGAAAGAAGTTATATATACGTAAATCTATATTTTATCGAATTAATCGGTTATTTATTTGTAAATTAAGTTATTTGTATAAAGGATATTATTTCATGCCGTTATTGTTATTACATTTCTTACAAAATATGACTTATATTTTCTTTGCGATTAAAGCAATTTATTTAAATTAAAAAAAAAAAAAAAAAAAAAAAAACAACGAACAAACCTAAAAGAACGTTATACGTTATATTTCCACAATTAAAAAAAAAAAAAACAAATCAAGATAAATAAAATACTTTTTATTCATAAAATCTTACACATTTGATAACAATGTAAAATTCTCGTAATTAGTGGACAGCAACGGAAAAGTTTAATTCGCTCCTTTGAACAAACAAAATAAACAACAACAACAACAACAACAACAACAGTAACAAGAATAACAAGAACGCGCAAAAAAATAATTCAAGCGTATCCGTAGGTAGTAACAAAGCTTCCGCCAACTCATCGCTCAAGTCTTTTTCAAAAGCAACAGACGCTCGCGAGAGTGAGCGAGAAGTTGTGGCTACTGCACAAATCCCCGACTCGCTCCCACTCTCCCTTTCTTTCTCTTTCTCATTGCGTGGCGAGCACAGGTCGACTCGACTGCTTTCAGCGCTTTTGCTGATTTTACACGAGCCGGGGGTATAAGCGTACGCGAACGCGAACTTCTCTCTTTCCTTGTCCTGCGTTAAACGGAAAAGTAAAGTGAAGTTTGGACGATTTTAATTGTTGTGGCGCTTGAAAGAGAGCTCGCGCGCATCATGCGCGCCTAGAAGAGTTTAACGCGCAAGTTTTTCTTTTGGTTCTCTCTTTTTCCATTTTTTTTTTTTTTTTTTTTTTTTTTTTTTTTTTTTTTTTTTTTTTTTTTTTTTTTTTTTTTTCATTGCTACTGCTTCTGCTTTGATGGGGTTTTATTTAATAAGTTGGAAAGCAAGGTTTTGTGTCACTCGCGTATATGACACGCAAGAGGTGACGCTGAATTTAAACAAAGTGCACGCAGAGTTCATTAACGGTAAACAGTTTTTTGTTCACTTAAACATTGAGAAAAGTTTTGCAAACGAATTGTGTTGAAGCTTTGTAAATTTTGGTTGACGTTAAGATAAAGATTTTTTGTAATGAAAATCGCGTTATAAAAATATTTTACACATATACAGGATTCGTTACATTTAAATTAACTGGAAGTTTAACAATTGCAAATTTTTTTGTTTGAATTAAAAGCAAAACTAACAAATCAATTTAATTAATGTGTTCCAATTATTTTAAAACACTACGATTTTAATAAAAATATAAATACTAAAATAAAGCAGCTTTCTTTACTCAATCAATAAATAATTTAACAGTTCAATCACTTTTCATAATTCATGATGCGTTAAACCTAAAGCTTAATAATCATCGATATTATGATTGTCTTTTCATCGACGATAACGTTCGATAATTACACAATAATTTATAATTAACGATCATTAAATCATTGCCAAAAGATAAGATTACAAAATAACAAAAGCCTTCATTACGTCACACGCCAAATATACGTTAGCGCATCGGTGCAGTATTTTCCTTCAAAAATCACGAAATCTCCGTCTTCCTTCGCCAAAAAAGCCTCAATCATAAATCAACCCTTTCCTTCTTTACCCTCGAATAACTTGGAAAATACAAGCGCACCGCTCGCGCGCGAGTCTCTACATAATAATCTCTCTACGAGTTACTCTCTCTCTCCCTTTCTCCAAAAAAAAGTCAAAAAAAAAAAAAAGAATTATCCAAACTTTCCTAGGATGTAAGGGAAGGAAGAAAGCTATAAATCAAGAAGCGAGACACATCGCGGGGGTCGCGTCGCGGCGGGAGAAAACGCGCCCGTAATTACTGGATGGAGAATTGCAGTCGCACGTGCATTCGTTTCTTATAACCATTTCTTCCTCTCTATCTTCCCTCTCTCATTTTATTTCAACGTCGGATGATTTCGAGTTTTCTTGCCACGCATTTTTTCGCGTATTGTTAATCTTCCAAATAAGCGTGGATGGTTCGAAAGAGAGAAAGAGAGAGAGAGAGAGAGAGAGAGAGAACCGGAAGTCGCGGAAAATTTACCGAGTAGGTGGATGAGAAGCGAATGCATCTCATCGCGTACGTATGTATAAGCGCGGAAGAGGATGAAAAAGTTTTTACATTTTCTCTTCATCGTGTATATTTTTATATTTCTTTCTCTCTCTCTCTCTCTCTCTCTCTCTCTCTCTCTCTCTCTCTCTCTCGGTCGCTGGTGAAACCTTACGCGTATATATATATATATATATATATATATATATCTGCACCGCAACTGCGCGGTGAATTACGCAGCGACGAGCAAAGAGACGCGCGTCAAACCGGTATTACCACTTTTTTTTTCTTTTGTTTTTTTTCTCTTTATCCTTACTTCAGCTTCTCTCTTTCTTAGCTTCTTGCTTTTCATTCGTACTCGGTACGCACAAATTCTTATCTCGGTTTCTTGCATTCTCGGTTCGACTATCGTTTTCTCCTCTGTCTCTTATATTTATTTTTTCGTGCAATATTTCTCTCTCTCTCTCTTCTCGCCTTTTTGTATTAAAAGAACGAAAGCGTATACTTTTCTCTTTCTTCCTCACTCACTTTTTCTTTGGGAATGGAGCACATAATGGAGAGTTTCTCGTTTCAAATTATTTACAGGTTGGGGTTGCGAAACGTAACGTATAGGCTACTCAGCCGTTGTTGCTCCCGCTGTTGCTGCTTCTCTCTGTTGGTATGCGCGTGCGGTGATTACTTTTCGAGAAGGGAACCACGCCGAGTTATAAGAAGCTGATCTTGTAATGCCATATCGTCGTTATTATCGTTTATTATTATTTCATTACGGTGTATTATATGGGCGCGCGAGATTAAGCGCCGAGGTTTCCGCGTACACGTACATGTATATATCCGTGTACATGCAACGACGACGTGTACGTGAAAGTGATACGGGTTTTTAAAAGTATGTGCGCGCGTGTGTGTGTGTGTGCGCGCGCGCGCGTTCACGAGTGATACAGATGTGTGCGGTTTACGGAGTCGCAAGATGACTCGCGAACGAGTTTTCGCGTATCGTGAGCAAACGCAGTTTTTAAATCGTTTGCCGGATGGAACTTGAAACATTAATTTTTCTCTTTTCTTTTTATTTTCTTCTTCTTTTTTTTATTTTTTTTTTTTTTTTTATTTTTATTCTTGCATGTTTGCTCTCCGTAGGTGTTTCCGTGTAAAAAGCACGAGAGATGAATTAAGATGTTTTACGACGGTAAAATCGTACATTAATTTCTTTTTTCTTAACTTTATTTATGTTTTCTCATATATAAATTACTTATAAACGAATTTTTATGGGCGAGTATAAAATATATATTAACACTGATAATGAGTTTGTTTGTATTTTTAAATAAAATTTCGTTTATGAATTTTTTATTCATGCAAAAGCAAACGTAACTGTATTGCTTTATATTAATTAATTTATGCATAAATTTTAAAATCGTGATCAAATAAATTTTACGATAATTTTAAAGCTTGTAACGATGATTTAATTTTTCTTTTCGTCGTAAAATAAATTTTTTTGTAAATAAATATTTTATGTTATATCCTTATTAAAAAAAAAAAAAAAAACAAAAAAAAAATGAATAAATACAATTACCTAACATTTCGTATAAGGTTCCCATACATTTGCACAATATAATTTAAATTTTAAAATAAAAATTTTTTTTATTCTTGATTAAAGCTTTGAAGTGTGTAATAAGAAAACCGCAAAATTCTATCATAACTGCGTAAAAAAATTCTTATAAGAAATAGCCGTTGTAATTGAATAACAAATAAATGTTGAATTTTTTTTTTTTTTTTTTTTTTTTGTACAATATTACTTGAAATATAGCAAATGCACAAGTAATTATTCTATATGAAAACCATATCTCTATTGTATGTAGTAGTAGTTTAATTAATGCATAATATTAAAATATTGAATGTTACATAATGAATCATTCGTGTTTATTTATTTGTTGCATTTCAAAATTACATTAACAAAATCAAACTTTCAATCGATTGGGTTAAATTATTACCAAACAATATTTACTATAATACCGAGGTTGGATTTTAAAAAAGAGTTTTAGGCTTTTATTCCAACATGTAACAAACAAAATTAATTTTAAAAACTATTACACAATCATGTACAGACAAAATTCGTGAAGGAATAGATTATACGTTATACTCGTTAAACGATACAAAAGAGTATTTTATTAGCCGATACGAAACACATTTTTACGCGTATAATCAAAAATTTCTCACGATCATTATTCCTGCTTCGTCGGTTATAACGACGACGAAAGCCATCATCGCTCGTTATGGGTTTCGATTCCGTGTCGTTGATCCGCGATTCTCCAACACGACGACGATGACAACGACGTCGCGTTAGCGAAAAGAGAGAGAGAATCTTTCCCCTTGTTGCTACGCGGCGGCGTCTGTACTTTGTCTTTGGTCGCGCTTGTAGCTCTCTCTCTCTCTCTCTCGCGCACACACCGAGTGAAAAATTCATGATAGTCGAGTGCGTGCGAGAAAAGAAGGATGAAAGGGGATTGATATATGTGAAAGAAGGGATCTATTGATTACCGTTATTAGAAGCTCTTGTGGTATGGATATGATGTCGTTGTTTTTTTTTTTTTTTTTTTTTTTTTTTTTTCGTTACGATAAATGTAGATGTTGAAAAGTTTAAACGAATTAAACTTTCCGTCTGGTTAAAGGTTTTGATGTGACGATATTCGTGGATTTATAACGAATGATTTTCATTTAATTGTTTAACGATGTTTGAATTGTATTTACAACTTGTTTTTCTTCTATAAATCATTGTCGCGAGTATAAATTTCTTGCGATCTATAAAAACTTTTTTTTAATTCGAACGAAAGCGTCGAGTTTAATATTATATTATTATATTTTATTGCAATCATTATACCGAGATGTGGCAAAATGCATTTATTGATTGAAATTTAATTCCATCTGTGATTTGTAGAATTCAGGTTGATTTGAGTTTATTTAAATAGTATGAATAATCATTGTTTTTAAATTTAAAGTAGATACCGAACAAATTTAAACAGCGAGTAGAATATGGTCTTTTATATTGAACTTAATACAGTTTCATCTAGAATTATTATAATCCATGTAATAGCGCATAAATTTATTTAAATTTAGAGCAACGTAATTTTCCGGGATTGCGTTACCATGCCGCGTAAATAAAGTTTCTAATTATTGCAAAGCAAAAAAAGAAAAAATAAGAAAAAAATATTATTAGCAGGGACTTACGTGTAGATTCAATTTTCGTGCATATAATTTCACTTTACAAAATTAAAAAGAAGCTACGTCTTAATTTCTTTTCCGCGAAGCGAAAAAAAAAAAATAATAATAATAATAATAATAATAAATGAAATTAAGTCAATGCACGCCTAATTCCAAATTACCCAATTAAATTAAAAATAATTAACTCCTTTCTCCCTTATACACACCTCTCTCGGCTCTTCATTATTCAAATTAAGCCGAGCAGTTACGAATTAACGGCGATTTTCTAAATGTATCAAAAGCTCTCTCATTCTCTTCAGTTCTCCCCATTTAGTTTAGTCCTCTCTCTCTCTCTTTCTCTCTCTGTTCCCCTTCCCTCTTCCTCTTTGGAAAAGGTGGAGGAAGAGGAGGGCGATCGCGCAAAATCGCCGGCTAATGCGCCGTGTCGCGGATTTCGGGCGCTTTTAAGCGTGAGCCGAGATGTGACGAGAGAGAAATAGAGAGAAAAAGAGGGAGAAAAGCAAAAGCGTTCCATGGATTGAGCCATTAAGGAGGTTTGAATTTTCGAGTGGCTATCTCTCTCTCTCTCTCCCTCTCTCTCTCTTCCTCTCTTTCTCTGGTTCGCTTTTGTGCATGTACATATATATATATACACACACATACACACTCCCCTTTTGTATTTTGTTTGGCTTTCCCGGTGCGCGCGACGCGTTTCTGTATACATATATATGTATATATGCTAGTATACATATTGGCCTCTCTTCGCCTCGAACGTTTATACACGCTTGTCGGATTTAAGGGATTTAAACGTGCGAGAAGTCATTTGATATTTTGGCTTGTATGTTGAGATATTTATCAGATGTGTGTACGCTGCTTTGCTTGTTATGTTTATTAAGATGTCTATGGGGTGGATGAATTTATTTCGGCAAATTTTCGTAGAGATTGAAAATTTTTTAAATGAATTTTTAATCAAGATTTTCGACTTTTAACTCAAAATTAATCAAATCGTAAGTTCATATAGATTAAACATAAAAAATTGGGATTTAAATTTCAAAAAGCTTGTTGCAAAGATTATTTCATTTGATTTTTTTAACAAATTAATCGATCAAATAAACAATTGAAAAATATAAAATTAATTTATTGACATTATAAAATAAAATTGAACGAATTTAACCGATTTGTATATAATTAAGCCATGCAGAATAAATTAAATATATTCATTGACTTTCATTTTACATAAATTATTAATAAATAATTATGTTTCAATCAAATTCTCGAAATAAAAATGTTTAATATATCATCGAATGTTTAAACATTATTCTTAAAGCGCGTACGATCATTATGCGCTCGCGGGCGCAAAATTAACTTTGTAATAAAATGAGGACTGGTTTGTTTTGGTAAACACTTGAACGTTCTATTTGTTGAAACTAATTTTCAATCAATTGATTATTCCGCTTTGTTATTCAAGCAATCGCTCGTATAATTGTTGTGTGTATGCGTAAGAGCGTATGTCTAAACTAGTTAATCAATTATTTATTTAATATACCTTAAATGCTCGTCAAGTAATTAGTATTTAATTTAAAACAAAACTTAAATTATCGTTTCGCGTTCGATTCTCTATAAATTATAGTTTTAAACGGCAATTATTAACACGTCTATTATTTTTCAAGCATCTAATCGACATGTTTGTTAACTTAATGGAAAAAGGAAATGATAAATTGATAGAGAAAAATAAATAAATAAATAAATAAATGTCGCAATTTAAATGTATTTCTCGTGAATTAATTTCTTTGCTTCTATCTGTCGATTACGTAATTGCGCGCGTTTGATTTTTCTTTAACGTAAAATAAAGCACATCCGGATTTATTGAATTTTAAAACAGCGTCGTTGTATCGATAAAATCGTGTTCTTAAAACCCCGTCTACAAAAGATACTTTGTACTTTCGATTGCGCGTTCTCTTACGAAGAATAAATGTTGAACGCGAATAAAATGATGCGAGAAACTATCAAGAGAAAATAGTGCTTTATAATTGTATATATTTAAAAGATTTCGATGGTTGTAATTTTATTCTTGTACAAATTGTAACTACACAGTTTTATTTATTTTACACCGAAAACATGTGTTGTATTGACATTGAAAATATACGTGAATGATATTTTGTTTGTTTATCGATCGATGATAAATAAAACTTTATTTTAAAATTAATTCAGTTTAATAACAAATAGAAAATTATAAAAATTCCATGCTTCTAATAAAATAAAATAAAACTTTATTTAATACGAAAATTAATGCTGTATGTATATTAGATATAAGAATATAATTCTTTTTTAATTAATATATTTACTATTTTATGTTATAGGTAAGATCTATCAATCAACTATTAAACGATTTATCGTTGAAACAAAGGTATGATTATTGAATTTACTATTTAAAAACTGCATGCTGCAAATGAAAATCATTATACTTGAGTGATAACTTAAATCAAAAGCTGCATTCATGTCGATAAAATGTAAAAGTTTTATCGTTATGTTGGGTCGTGATGGGTCTGTTTTAATAATTAAATAAATGCGATAATAAACATATACACGCGTCATTCAATGTGTTTGAAAATATGTATATATCATAAAATAAAATAAGAAAATTTATTTTGTAATAATTGCTTTCTGAGTGGAAACAAATTAAGACAAAGATAAATAGTTAGTCACAATTTAAATGGCGTTTATGAATTGCTTATGCAATTCACTTAATTATTTAAGATCATCAATCAATTATTCAAGATTTAAGTTATTTACTAGCTCTTTCAATCTCTTTTCTATAAAGAACCATACTGTTATGTAATTCATTATTTAACGTGGAATTAAATACAGCATTCAGTATTGTTCACGAATAAATAAGATGCAGAAAAATGTATGAAAGAATTTGTATTTTCCAGTTTTTAATTAATTTTTTAATAAAAATTTTTATTTTTATTATTATTCATTTTAATAAAATTTTGATTAAAAAAAAAAAAAAAACAATTACGTAAATATCGTTAACGTCATTAACGCGAGGCGAAGAAATATGAAATAAAGTGGAAAATACGATGACATTGTTTGTCGTTCTTTAACAATATTCTATATTTGCTGCAACGATTGAATTTTTTTCTCCTCCATACAATACAAACATACTTTAAATTTTGCACTCAATGTTAATTAAATTTCGAAAGCGGCGACCCGTGTGTATTTGCGGAAAACCCTTCGTCCTTTTTCAAGTTTGGAAAAGCGTGCATTTCAAATTTTAAAAAAATGTCCTTAATGCATCGTAGCTTTATACAACAAAAAGTTTCCCGTCGAACCGAAAACGAGCTAAGCTCTTGAACAATCTGTGCGCGTGTGTTGTTACTTTTTCACGGTTATCCTCGACGCTGAGCTTTCAACGGAATTCTCATCGTTGATTTCGAAAAAGGCTGTAAAAATGAGTAAAGTAAAAGAAATAAAAAAATTGACAAAACAATTTTTTATATTCGCTTTAATCGTATTTTCATTCGGTTACGCGGTTAAAGGAAAATAAGAATGAAAATTCGATAATTGCGATCGGATTCAAGTGCCTCATTGCAATTATGATGAAATTCAAATAATTAATTGTTTAAACGTAAATTTCATATAATTAAAATTAAAACGGATAATTATTTATGCCACTAATATCAATAATAACAATTTATGATCCTTTTGCGTTGCTTGTTGCAATTATTTTCACGAATTTTAAATTTTTCAAAATTTTTTCAAGCAACAAAAAATTGTTATTCTAAGAATCCTCCTCTAGCTCAAACGTCACGTCGACCGTTTCTTTTCCGTTTCTCTGATCAATTATATCCGCATAAACGAAATATTCATCTTTGTTTGCGTGTATATATATATAAAAAGAAACCACGAAAAAAGAAAGCCAAAATGCGATATATTCGCTCGATCGCTCGCTCGAAAGAATAAAGAAAAGGGAAAAAGAATCGAAGGAGAGAAGTAGGAGAGGCAGCTATAATTCCCCTCGACTTCACGTAGCGATACATCTGCGACTATTCGGAGCGTGGAATAACAAGTCGGGGATTGGCTCTCTCTCTCTCTCTCTCTCTTTCTCTCTCTTTCTCTGGTCGCGTCCTTCGGAAATCGTCCGTGAAAAATAAAAAGCGGCGAAATTAGTCGATTAAGTGGCGCGCCCTCCTTCGATAAATCCTCGCTGCTCGATCGTTCGGTAATGGCCGACATTCCTATATAGACGTCGAGATACGTACGAACGATTGCCTCGCTCTATGATATCGTGTGTGTATACGTCTTTTATATTCGCATACGTATAAGTAACTGGATTTTAGATTTTCAGGAGTTATATGTGCGGTCGGTTTTGCGGAAAATTTTGCTCCGTTAGATTTACCTCTCCTTCTGTTTCTTTTTTACGCTTTTGTCTTACGGTCACTTTCTTTATCTACTTTCTATTTATCTTTTATTTTTTTAGATATAATTCTTATCGGTATTTCTGAAACGATGACAATTATACCGCGAAGATTAGATCGAATGCGTACGTGTTTTACTTTGCGGTCGTCGATAATGAATTGCACAATTTAATTTTTTATCATCATACTCTAGATACATTATGTAAATTAACAAGAAATGAAACTTTTTTCTTAACCTTCAATAAATAAAATATTTGTGGATAATATTGATTTGGACTTTGACGATAAGATAAATTTATTTTTCTATTTCTCCTTATCAAACATATTTGATTCGATCGATAACTATTAATACATTTTACATAAATTTCTTTTTTTTATACGGGTTAAAATTAATCTTCAAAAATTTAAATAAGCAAGTTCAAGCGTTATTTAACTGCGCTAAATCGTCAATTTTCCCATTTTGGTTCATCCACGTATAATCATGCTTCAAAAATCCATATAAGATTCGCTCCGCAAAGATGAGTTTCATAAGGTGCGCCAAGGAAGAAAAAAAAAAAAAAACGTGTATGTATAGAAAAAAAGAAGAAAAAAAAAAAAAAAAGAGAGAGAGAGAGAGAGAGAGAAAAAAAGGAAAGGTAAAACCGAGAAAAGTTCAATTCCTCGCGATCTTTCAATTCCACACACTTTCTCTCTTCTCATTCCCCGTTTCTTTCCCTTTGACTGCATCGTAATGAAAACTGGGTATTATCGCGTGCCGCCGCTCCTCTCGCGCGCGCGCTCTCCTTTTTCTTACCGTCTTATTGGGATTCTCTCTTACTCTCGCTCTCCTCATATACCCTTCTTCTCTATACCTTCTTTTCTACTTCTCGCGCGCTCACGCGTACACGTGTGTATATAGATATATATATATATATATATATATATATATATATATATATATATATATATATATATATATATATATATAAACTCGAATAAAGAGCGAACTTTCCGAGTATACGCGTTCTTCAAACCCTCCCAAGTGACTTTGGCCCGATCGTCGATGTGGAAGGGTGGGAGGAAGGCTCTCGAAAAACCCAAAGAGCGTGTGCATTAGAGAAAGGAACTTGCGAATCTTTTTCTTTCTCTTCTCTCTTTTACCCTTATATACACACGCATATATATATATATATATATATACACACACATACACCATCCGAAGCAATGCGTGATTTTCCAAGAAATTGGCTTTTGCGCAAGCACAACCGACTCTACTCCACCTCCTTTCGATTTCTTTTCTTTGTCTTTTGGCAAGAAGCGGTAGCGACGAAACGGAAAAAAAAATAGAGCGAGAGTAAAGAAAAGCCACAGCCGCTAGAGCAATATCGAGGACTGCCGCGCCTCTTTGCTGTATAGAATCGAGAAAGTTCTGAGTTATCTCCCATACCTCTTTACTTTTCGGAGGTTGTATATATACATATATACATATATACATATACACATATATACATATATGCTTACGTATTGAGAAAGATAGAAAAGTTGCTTTCTCTCTCTTTTCCTCTCTCGCTGAACCTTGATTTCATACGGATCGCGATTCTCTCGTGCTCGCGATATAATGGCGCGACAAATACAGTTGCAAACCTATCCCGAATCCGTTCTTGATAAATTGCGCGGAGTGTACCCATAAGTATATTGGATTCGAACACGAGCGGATGTATGTCTTGCGCGCAAAGGAGATATATTTTTTTTTTTTGCAAAAATGGATAGATGCAGAAAGAAAGCGAATCGAGTTTGTCGCGTATTTTTCTGTGTAACGTGGATTTACATTGGGTTGAGAGAATACAAAGTGCCACTGGTTGTATATTTCGGATAAAGCGAATGGAAATTTTGTTGATCTTCATATTTTTTTTTATGATGGAGTGAGAGAGACACTATATGTTTTAAAACGTTATAATTATTCTTTTAATCAATTGCGATTGCGTTTAACGATAAATATAATAAAAAGTTTGATTCTGTGCGGAAATAATGAATTATTTTATAAATTTTTCTTTAGCACAATGAAACTTGGTTCGTTTAATCTTTCATTCATTTTATTAGATATAAAAGTTTTTAATTTTGAATGAGCGCAAGGTTACATTTTATGCGTATAATGAATATTTTACATGCGAAAATCACGTGACTCGGTATACGATATGAAAGCATTTATGATCCATTACTTATTTCGCCGAATTTCTAGAGTTGTAAACCGAATACCGGTTTTCATTGTTTTCGGAAAAGCAGACTACACGCATCTGAATTTCGCGATTGTTTAAAGCTTTCAAATTTTATAGCTAAATTTTCGCGCTTTAAACCACGTCCTGAAATTTATCGAAAAAATATTATATTTTGAAAAAAAAATTATAATTTCGCAATGATTAGTATTTGTCAGAATATATTGTTTCCGCTTGCGTAATTTCACTTTCTGTACTAATTATGAAAAAGTAATAAACAAACTTTGGTTTATGGTTGCAGTGTAAAATAAAATCTATACATATATATGTTTATGTGTATATAAACTTTAAACTTGTCTAGGAAATCCGAGAAAGAATATTTTAAAATCTCTAATCTGAAAAGCTGTAAACCTTTTTCGTTAATTTGCAAAATTTACTTCGTAAAAGGCTTTCAACTGTACCTTTTAATTCGTTTAAAAAAATTCACGTTACCTTATTGGATTTGCTGATGCAATTCGCGATGTTACTTGCCCCTTACCCCATTAAGTGGTATTTTTACTAGCATTCTTTTTTTTTCGCTCGTTTCAATTCCTCGAACGTTATCGTAAAAGTGTAAAACAATGTAAGTAAAGTTTTCTATTTTATTTCGCAATAGTTCTTTTTATAATAAAAATTACTTAACAACAATTAAAAAAAAAAAAAAAAAACAAAAAAAAAAGAAACCCTTAAAATAAAATACATCCGCGTCAAATTTTACTGGGTAATATATATTTTTATTTGCGGTGATTATATTTTAAGGAGAATTGACGCCTAGAGAAAATGCCTCGAACAGCTTTATTATTTAGATCGGCGATATCGTAAAATAAAGACGCCGGCCAATGCTTGACATTTATTGATCATAACTTATAGCTTCAACAAATACTTCCTCCATAACTTATGCACCTGTGCGTATAATATGCCTATGTGTGCAAGTTAAGAAATAAATAATTCCGAATGCGAAGGCATAAAGCTTAGGGGAAGGAAAATAAATTATGTGCAGAAAGTCTATTGATTTCCCCTTTGAGTTTTTGTACACAACGTGTACGTACGTACTTGTATACGAGTGAAGAATAAAAAAAGTAAGTAGCATAGGATCAAAAACAGTTGTGCCAATAGACTGTATTTGCATATTTGTTAAACGAGAAACTCGCGCGCGCGCGCGCACCGGATAAATTTTTTCGAGTGCGCTTGAAATAAGAAAAAAAAAAAAATTGCTCCCGCGACCCCTCGATATAGATGACGATATATGCATATTTGAAAAAAAAAACAAAAAAACGAAAAAAACAAAATATACGCGGAAAATTCTTTACTGTACTCGATAGTTAAAAAAAAAAAAAAAAAAAAAAAAAAAAAAAAAAAAAAAAAAAAAAAAAAAAAAAAAAAAAAATGTGAATGTTTAGATAGGAAGAGAGAGCGAGAAAGAGGAAGGAGTAGGTTTTTTAGTATGGTAATTAAAAAATCAAAGTAAAATTTGATCGTGAAAAATTAAATTAGAAAAAGCGTTTGAAATATTTGAAAAAAAAAAAAAAAAACATTTTTTTAGGTACACGACTGCAATACGTGACTTTCTGTTATCTACATTTTATTTAAAGTTTACTCGGAAAAATAACTTCTTCCTTGTTATGAAAAAAAAAAAAAAAAAAAAAAAAAAAAAACTGAAATAAAATGAAAAGAAAAAAGAAAATAATTACAAACGCACTGTGACCAAAATCGTACACTGACATTGTAACGTGTATTATTTGATAACGTCTGAAAAATATTTTCATTGCGATTGTTCGCGTGATTCTGAAATTTTTTTATCGAAATTTCGTAAATTGAAAAAATTTTAATTGAGATAATTGCAAAATTTTTGGCTCTCGAACGTCTTTCCGTTAGCAAGCTTTGATTTTCATTTTTTTTTTTATTCATTAGAGAGCAAATTACTTTTGAGATTTTACGAAATATTCGTTTGATATTTCCTTGCGAAAATTGGTATTTAAAAATCGCTAAATACGTATAAATAATAAACAATCTTCAATATTTTAAAAATCGAATATCTATTTTAAAGCAACCTATATTCGTGCATGCAAAATTAAACGATAGAAAATAATTTAAAATTAAAACTACAAATTTACTATCCTAATTAACAATAGGCCTTAAAAAGCTTAAAAAAAAAAAATTAAGAAATACATTTTACCCAATACCAAAAAAAAATACTCATCGCTCACCTTCGCCAAAGTGGCTTTCCCAATAATTTTCATGAAGCGGCTTCAAAAGAATGTGAAAAGAAGCGATCGTCCGACAAAAAAAATTAAAAAAAAAAGAGTTAATTCAAAGGTAATTAAGCTTTTCACAGCTCAAAGCAAAAGCGGAAAGACGGGATGGATAAGTGCAATGTGTTAAAAAGGAGAAGAAAAAATAAAATTAAGTGGAGTAAGGCTAAGCGAGAGTACAAAGTAAAAGAGAGCGAGATAGAATACGAAGAAAAAGAGAAATGTGAGTGAGATAGAGGAGGGAAGAGGAGGGGGGGGTGGAAGATTTCATGAGGTTAGTATACGAGCAGAAGTGATTTTATGATGCAAATAGCCCAGTGATTGTTGGTCAATAGTCTCCGAAAACACTGCGCGTGAAGTAGCTTCGGTTACCCCATCCCTCCCTCCACACACACACGCACACACTCACACGGATAAAAGAAAAGGGGGTACGGAGAATATTGGGAAACGGATAAAATTACTCAGACGAGGAGGAAGAGGGAGAGAGAGAGAGAGAGAGAGAGCTTCATGAACACACTCACACACACACACAAGATCACGCGTGGGAAGTGACGGTGGTTCGTCGTGTGGCTAGCGCACTGATTAATAATGGGTCAGAGTGACGCACGCGTGCGCGCGCCCAACTTGTGCGCGTTTAACCTTTCGCTTCCTCCGTTCACCGCGTTACGGATAATCTCTCTCTCTCTCTCTCTCTTTCTCTTTCTCTTTCTCTTTCTTTTCCTTTTGTCTGATCGCTGCCTCCACTTAACCCCTACTTCTCTATCCACTTTTAATTTTAATTTCCGATTGGAAAGTAGCTACCCAAGCATTTTTTTTCGTTTTTCGTAAATGTTTTTCTTTTTTTATTTTGGTTTTTTTTTTTCGTTTTATTTTCCAAATTTCAAATTCTCTTTTTTCGTCGTAGAAAAAAGAGCTTCATTTTGCGGATTGTTGGACTTTATTCGTATGGATTTTCAAGAACGAAGAGGAGAGACGTTTCAGGCGAGCAAACGGGAGAGATACACAGATGTGCGCGCGCGCGCGCGCGCGCGCGCGTGTGTGTGTGTGTGTGTGTGTGTGTGTGTGTGTGTGTGTGTGTGTGTGTGTGTGTGTGTGTGTGTGTGTGTGTGTGTGTGTGTGTGTGTGTGTGTGATTGCACGCTAGTTCGTATATACTCATGTATGTTTGAGCATTCGATACTTATATATCTATATATATATATGTATATATATATATATATATATGAATATTTTAATTACTGGAGATATTGGTACCGGAATACGCGCATGGATGAAATTTGAGGATTTGAATAGAATTTTGACAATGATACTTTTGATTTTTTTATTCGGATACGCGCGCTCGATTGTATGTATAGGAAAAGCTTTTGAATAGCTTCTGCCGATGCACGGGATATTTGAAAATTGCAAATGGAATAAGGATAAATTTTGAATATTTTAAAATTATTCGAACTTGGCATTTTAAGTCATTTGAATAATTTTGAAGCGTTAAATTTTCAAAATCAAGTTACCTGAAAATTGTATAAATTTTGTTTCTTCTATATTTTAATAAGTAAGCCGTTGCTTAAAATTTTGCGAATTTCTACGTATATGATTATTTAATGAAAAATTTAAATTTTCGAAAATAATTTAAACATTTTTTTTTAATTTCGTAAAAACAACATTAGAAAATTTAAATAATATATATCTTTGTTGAATTGATAATGACTGTACTGAAAAAATTTCAAAAATGATCTCGAATATATTCAAAAAATTTATTAGTGCATGAAATAGTTGCATCTACTTTTAGTTAAATTAAGAGCATATTTTCAAATGTGTCAATTTAGTAGGATACCTGATATCAACATATTTTATTAAACGGAGATTTAGATAAAATAGTCAACGTGGAATAAAGATTAAATTTAATACAACTGGCAAAAATGAACGCAATTTAAAAAAGAATAGTAAAATATATTTAATAACTGTCGTTCGTAAATATTGCATTCTCGATAAATCCTTATTACCACCGCTAACAAATTCTGTTCGCGCAAATACTATTTCATTAATTAATACCCCTAACACACAATATGCTATGTAAGGAAAATCAATCAAATCCTTTATAATAAATATATCTAATTAGATAGAATTCAAAAAAAAAAACTTCGCCAAGGCATTTCTGCCGTGAGAAGCGGAGATATAAAAGAAATGATCATTCGTACGTTAATGTGCACGAGGGAGAGTAACAGTTTATCGCGATATCATTCAGGAGCAATTATATTACTCAGCGTATAATAATAATCACGTTTCGTAGGATTGCGGTAAGATTAACGGTACATATAATCGCGTGTAATTCTTCATAATTCCATCGTCGAGTTTTTATAGAAACGACAGCAACGGAGACTTTGAAAATTGATGGCGAAAAAGGAGCGGTTGAGGGAGAAAGAGAGAGAGAAAGAGAGAGAGAGAGAAAGAGAGAAACAGAGAAGGAGAAAGTGCACCGCGAATGCGTAAATGATTGCGGCGCGCGCTCGCGTCCACCGGTAGATTAATGTATATGTTAATGAGCTTCGAAGCGAGAGAGAGAGAGAGAGAGAGAGAGAGAGAGAGAGAGAGAGAGAGAGAGAGAAAGAGAGAGAAGCGGTTGATAACGTGAAATATTTAGGCATGGGTAAAATTCGAAATTAATTAATCGTGCGCCGCGTTCTTCCTCTACCTACTCGCGCATACATACATATGAATGGCGCGTAGGGTTGGCGTCGATTGATTTTATTGTTTTTGAATTAATTGGAGCCCTTGCAATTCATTATTTATTTATATAATGGTGTGCGTGCGTACACACACACACACACACACACACACACACACACGTGTATGTACGTAGCGTTATCTCTTTCTCTCTGTCTCACTCGTTTGTGCAAATCACAATTATTGTTCATTCGGTCGTGTGGCAATTTATTCATTATATTGTTTTGTCGACGGAGTAATTAGTATTGGCAATGTAAATGTTTTAAATGAATGAAAGAAAATACAATCGTTGTAATGTACTAATAAATTAATTTTATTATTCAAATTTTGAATATTTGTATAATTTCCGAGTCAATTTAATTGTTTATTGAAATATCCGCTTTTTACATTATTCCGCTGTTAGTCGTCGACTGTATTCGAATAGCTTCACGCTTTATGCGTACGGGGTAATTGTTGTAATAACTTTTAGAAATACATTTGTACACATAAATCAATTATATATTTAAATAAGGCTATCATTAAATGTCGAAAATTTAGCCGACATAACAAATTAATATATCGTTGTTTTTTAAATAATTTTTGTATTTTTTTCATGGAAGTAAACAAAATTTTAACATTATTTAACAATAATTTAATGTTAATTTTGTATTAATGACATATAATACACAGCGAGAGCGTGTCAATTTGAAATATGCGGTCAACGATATCAATATTATCGATTATTAATTGATATAATACAATAATGTGGTAACAGTGTGTAGGTATTTAATTAATACAAGCAAAAATGTACCGATATACCAGTAACGATGTTTGTCGTATTTTTGAAATTCAATGAAAATCGATATATATTTTCCATTCTCAAAATTATGCAAAATCGCATTTAAAATTTTAATCATAAAATTTCGCTAAAAATAAGTTAATTTTTTGATTTACATTATTAACTTAGTTTTATAATTGACTTAGTTTTTGTAATTGCAAATTTTTTAACTATTTAAACAAAATGCATATGCATTATTTTAAAAATTTTGCGGGATGTAATAATACATTATATCCATATTCATTTAATATTTTCATTTTAATAATATTTGTCTGAAAACGTACGTACAGAAATTTCGCATATTAATTATCGTATACGTTATCGCGATATAATATTCAAAATTTTCCCTTATTCTTATATATATGTACATCAAGGATAGAAACCAACTGCGGCAATTTTTGCATTTTAATTAGCGCGCACTTTCGCGTGTAAAAAAATAAAAGATTCGTGAAAGGAAAAAAACAAAAAAACTTTTAACTACGAGACCACCATAAGTGCAGTGCTAGACCCGCAAAATTAAATACACGCCGGTGTATGTACCTGCTGCGTATACCCATACTTAGAGCTTCAACCTAGCGCCATATATTTTCAAACTAGCCTGAAACTTTCTCTCTCTCTCTCTCTCTCTTTCGAAAACCACACATACGCGCGCGTGAGAGCTTCGGCAGAACCATTCCTCTCATTCCGCAGTGTGCTCGTCGGCTCTCTTCTCCCTTTGTCAGTTTCATCCAGCGGCCCTTTTCCATTTTACCTTACGGCAGCGGTGAGCTGCTCTCGGCCCTTATATCCTCGAAGCCGTACGCGAGAGCTTTCTCGTTATCGCTTTCTCTCTCTTTCTCTCTCTTCCTCTTTCACCGTCCGCTCGAGATGACTCTTACCGTTTTACGCTCCGTACATTACGCGTATATATGAAAGTACAGGTGAGGATCGCTCGCTCCCTCGAACTATAAAAGCACGCTCTCCTCCCTTGCTTTTATACGTCCCTTCGGCTTTTGTAACGCCATATCACTTTTCCAGCGTGATAGAGGGGAAGAAGGAGCAGTGTCTGCTTCGTACTCGCTTCCCACCTAAATGCTCTTTTTTTTCGACCCTCTATCTCCTCCCTCTCGCTCTATTTTGAATGAGAATTTACGTGTAGGTATATGTATATATGCATAGCAGAGTACGAGATGGACCGATGAGAAACCGCGACGGATTTTGACGTGCGCGCGGCTCGCGATCACGACGCTGTGCCTCGTCTAGCGACACGATAAAATTCAGCGTGTACGCCATCGGGAATTTCCCCGTGTGTGTGTGTGTGTGTGTATGTGAGTGATTCATCGATACATGAAGTATATAACTTACGAGTGTTTGTCGTTGCTTTCGTTGACTTTAATGTGGATTTTTTCGATTTTTGTCGCGTATGAAAGTGCCGTCGATGAGTTTTTAAGAGACTGGCATTGCGTAGAAATTGTCCCTCATTCTCTTTCGTTATCTATTTTCAATAATACAACGCCGTAACGCTATGTAAAAATTTTATTTTATAAAAATAATTTTAAATTACATCCTTAGGTTAAATGGGTTTAATGTTTCCAACGTTGGAGTTTATCGAAATTTTTTAAAAACTTTTTTTATTTAAAATTTATATTTATATTTTTTTAGCCTTAGTGTTTCATAGCATAAACAAATATTCAGATATGGATTTAAATATAATTTGTACATTTTTAGCAGCTTTATTTAAATGTGAAAAACTATTTCATTGTACTCTAATGTTGCAAACTTCAAACCTATTAGGTTAAAAATATATGGAAAATTATTATTATTAGTTTCAATTTTTTGGTTATAGTTTGCATGCATTGAAATAAAAATAAAATTTTACAATGTTTTTTATGAAATTGTTGAAAACGAAAAACTTTATGCTTAATTTGAACGATAAAATTATGCGAATTGCCGTAAAAAAAAGAAAAAAGGAAAAAGAAATAGCGCTACAACTCGTAAAAAAAGCAGCGAACAATTCTCATCTCAAAAGGTATATATAAGTCGAAAAGAAAAAGCTGACAATAACTACTATCACCGGTAAAAGCAAAGAAAGCAATAAAGTTGGAACGGCGAGAATGTGTCAGCCTCTAATAAACAGTGCGTTCCATAAAAAGAAAAAAAAAAAGAAAAAAAAAAAAAAGAAAAGAAAAGGAAAGAAAAAATGAAAAAGAAGGAAGAACAGGCGAGAGGCGAGCGAAAAAAACGCATCTCTGTCTCAATGAGAGAAAAAAAAACATGTAGTAGAGGAGAACGAGAAAAGTCTTGGTAGTCGCCACGCCACGGTATTAAAAAGACGAAAACTAGATAGAAAAAGAGAAAATCGGCTAGCGCACACATAGCTGATAAACGTTAGCTCGACGGTCACGCGACGACGTGCGGCAGTTTCCTCGTTTCGCCTACCTTCCATTATACACTTGCACACATACACACACACACACATATATATATATATGTGTGTATATACCGGTATAGGTATAGGTACATATACGGTGCTAAAGCGACGCTTGACATTAATATTTCCTATGACACGGCGACGTGGCCTTTACCACTGAGCGAGAGCAAGAGAGAGAGAGAGAGAGCGAGAGAGAGTGAGCGAGCTTTGCAGACGCGCAAAAGGCGCGTTCGAGCTGCGCTTGCGATTTTTGAAATGAAATCGCTCTCTCTGTCTCTTTTTATCGTCGCTACACGCGTGTAAATGTCTCCGCGTAAAACAAAGTGATTTTTAGATTTGGAATTCAAAGGCAATTTTATTTTTCAATTTATCATTCGAATTGGTTTATTGACTCGAATGGAACGATTTAACAAAAGTTTTTACTTTTTTCGTTATCAAGATGGAATAATGGTAATAAAAGTAATTCTATAGTCAACACTATTGCTGCATTATACGTCGATTTCAATACAACTCAACCTTTTTTGAAAAATTTTCCAAAGGTTAATATTGTATTTACATGGTTAAAGTACCGTGAAATTAAACGATTCGGTCAAATTAGCAAATACAAAAACTTTTGGAATATCCTACTTTATACCAAACGTGTTACATTGGAAAATAAAAAAAAGTGGGAGAGAGAGAGAGAGAGAGACTACTAAATGCTGTTATCCACGACTCGAGGAAGTGTTAGTTGAATTTTTCATTTGTCCGTCGATCCGTTTACGAACTTGTCCAGTATGTGTCCCACTTATTTCATACCACGGGTCAATCATCAGTTTGACAAATTTCAAATTTAATTCCGTGTGTTCTAAACAACTATAAAACTGTCGATCTGACGCTTTTTCTTTTCTTTTTTTCAACATTTTATTATTTTGTTTTAAATTGTTTATAAAATACAAAGGGCAAAACGAAGTTTGAAAATGATGCTTCGTTTAATCGATGTATTCATTGTTTTATCATTATCATTATTATAGGTTAAAAATCAATAAAATTTTGCGAATTTTTTTTGATCGCTAATGCGTCTTAAGGCTAATTAAAAATTTTTAAAACGATATATGAATAAATGTAACTGTATAATTCAATGGAAATATCAGAGTTATAAAATTTAAATGATGTTTAAATTCAATGGGCCTGAAGTTTGCAACGTTAGAGTGCAACGAAATAATTTTTCACAATTAAATAAAACTGCTAAAAATGTACAAATTATATTTAAATCCGTATCTGAATATTAGGTTATGCTATATAAAAGAATAAGTCTGAAAAAATATAAATATAAATTTTAAATAAAAACAGTTTTTAAAAAATTTCATTAGATTCCAACGTTGAAAACTTCAAACCCATTAAATTCAGAGAGTACAATCCTAATTGCGATCGATATTTTTTTTATCGTCCCTCGAGTAAATATTTAAAATACTTCAAAATCCGGGAATATTTTCTCCTTTTTCTGTGCGCTAAACGCATTGAAGACAATTAAAGAAAAGAAAACCAAGCTTTCAGCAATACTAATGAAGTAATTACTCTAGTTCCAGATGAGCGAATCTAAAAAGAAATCCACTTAGCCGTTACCCATAAATTAGGCGAAAAAAACAATGAGTAGAGTCTACAGGTAACAAAACAAAGGAAAAAAATAAATACAGAGAGAGAGAGAGATAAAGAGGGGGAGAGATAAAGAGAGGGAGAGGGGAGAGAAAAAATACTCGCAAATAGAAAAAGAAGGGTGAGGAAAAAGTGGATGCTTACCTAAGCGACGATAATAAAAGAAATCCTCGAACCGCGCGCGAACTTAATCGAGCAAGTCGCATAAATGCGCCTGTATACAAAAAAAAAGAGTATAGTAGTGCAAAGGAGAGAGTGAGAGAGAGAGAGAGAGAGAGACTAAAAAACGGAAAAACAAAGGGTGATGCTAAGGACAGGAGTGTAAAGTAGGAGGGAGGGGGGGGGGAGGAAAGAAAACGACAAAAGGAGGCGAAAGAAGAAAAGGAATACATAAAAGACAAGGGAGAATAAGGGAAGGAAACAAAATGCAAAATAAGCAAAGGTATACACTTATACATGTATACGTTAAGATACATATATATATATATTTGTGTATGTATATGTGTATATATATATATATATATCCATGCAGAAAAGCGTACGCGCGCCGGTACTTAACGAGTTTCACTTTCGGTAAAAAATGCAAGAAGTCGCGTGCACGCCTTCTTCTTGAGAGCGTCTTGTCCCCGGAATTTTTTTTTCTTCTTGTTTCCCTTTTTCTTTTCTTTTTTTAAAGCCAAAGGGATGCAAGGACAATAGCGATAATGCATGTTGCACGATCTGCACTTATATCCTCGAGTCTTTCTCTTTATTTCTCCCTTTTCTTTCTCTCTCTCTCTCTCTCTCTCTCTCTCTCTTTCTTTCTTTCTCTTTTCATCGCTTATTCCCTTTCGCTCGCCCCTCGTTTCTTATTTTTCGAGTATTTTCTTCACAATTTTTTCTTTTTTTTATTTGCGTCGCTGCAAGGCTTTTTTCTTTTTTTTTATTTATTTTTGTTTATCCATCTTTTAACTCGATCTTGTCCTCTATCTCTCTCTCTCTCTCTCTCTCTCTCTCTCTCTCTCTCTCTCTCGTCAAAGCTCAGCTAAAATTGCACATGAAACGCGTATATAAAGGTAACTTTTACTCTAGAAACGAACAACGTTTTATCAAGTATTAAAACTACAAAGTCTTTTAAAGGTTTTAATTGTTCTTTTTTTTTTATTTTTAGAAACATGCTTCTCAAAATTTCTAGAAAATTTCCTATTATTTTTTTTTACACGAAATAATATCGTGATTAAGTTTTTTTTTTTATAGAATATCGCAGTGGTATAATACGATTTCATTATCATCAACCTTTTTTGTTCTTCTGTTAAAAGAAAACTCATTTGCCTTGCTTTTTCATTTCAATTTCTGTTACTATACAGAAGCTAAACATTTAGCATAATCTTGAATCCGAATAGAAACATTCAAAAAAGCTGTTCCGTATTTTCATGGCTTATCGGTTTATTTTGCTTTTTCATGCGTAAAGAAAAAAAAGGAATTTCAAAACATCTAAAATGTCACGGATTTCTTCGCTTTTCACATGTCGTCGATAACGAAGATAACATTGTTCAAGTCGCAGACTGGCTTTAAAAATACGACGTGAATTTTTAGAAGCATACGATATTTAATAATATGTATTGAAAGCGGAACGTACGAAAACAAGACGAGCAACGAGTTACAAGGTTATTAAGATCGTTAGCTTAAAGCTACTTCTTGCGTGTATTTCTAACAGGTAAACCGCGTATAGTAGGAGATGTGTCGATAACGAGTTGTATACGATCCGGCACGTAGTTTTTATGCATGTATATACGTTATGTGTGTGTGTGTGTATTTAGCTCGCGTACATACGCTCATTCGAGTTTGAGATAGCAAAAAGTTCTCAGATAAGCCACGTTGTCCGCGATATACGCGAGATAAAAGTAGCTCAGCTAGTAATACTCGGTAGTTTCTTGCTCGTGAATAGTACACGAGATTAAAATGTATTTTTTCGAATGCACAGACTTGAAAAGCGTGTCCTGTTCGCGGAGATACTTAATCTCATTTTTACGTGAAATCGCTCTTCATAAAATCCGATAATTAACTGTCATTATTATTATTATTATTATTATTATTATTATTATTATTATTATTATTATTATTATTATTATCATTATTATTAAATATAAATTAAAATAAAAATGTTATTATGATTGTTTGATTGAATTTTTGGGTTTTATTTATATATTTATTAAGTGAAAGTGTCAATTAAAATAATCGTCGTTATATTTCACAAGGATGTAATTCGCTTTTTAAGCAATGGGACGAATTTCATCGCGATAAAATATTGCTTTTCAAACGCGATAAAATCACAGATATGTTTTTAAATGTTTTCAATGGTTTTTAAGTCCGCGTCGCGTTTATATCGATGAAACAATCGCAAATGAAAGTATCGTTTGATAAAATATTACAGATATACTAAACGTGAAAAATTTATTCGATTTTATTAATAAAACTATTTTTTTTTTTTTTTTTAATTGATTTTAACGATGGAAAAAGTGGATACTAAAAATTTTTTTTTATCATAAGTCACTTTAACAAAAAATAGATTTATAATTTTTATGAGGAGATCGATAATAATAAAAATCAATTTTCGCAATAACGAGATACTAAAAAATGTAAAAAAAAAAGATTTAAAATTTAATAATCGTATTATTAAAAACGAGTATCTTAAAAAATTTAATCAAATTTTACCAAAAGATATACATTCTGCACATAACTTCAAAATAACCCAACTGGTAAGAAGAAAAAAAAAAAAAAATGAAGGTAACCGAAAAAGAGCGAGTAGCACGAAGCACAAAGTATGAAAGAAGGAGATAAATAGATATGGAGAGTAAGCACGTAGAGAGCGAGGTAAAATAAGAAGAAATAGCGAAGATTGCGAGACGAGAGGAAGACGGGACAGGAGAGGACGGGAGAGGGCCGCGGAAATAAACTGGTGCGCCACTGCCACCGACGCCTTCTTCGTCTGATGTGACGTGTCTGCCTGAGCTCCGGAAATATTGCGTTTAAACATTCAGGATAAGACGGCTGCTGTGTGACAGGGGAATGAGAAGGTGAGAGAAAGAGACGGAGAAAAGTCGAGTCGCGAGTGAAGCAAGAAAGAACGAAGACGAGTTTGGGTTGCCGCGAAGAGCCAGTGAGTTACTCGATGGCCAGTGTGCATCCTTGGACTACCTCGCTAAGTAAAAGAGGTTGAATCTTTCAAAAGCCGAGCACTTGCTTCTTCTTTTGATAATGCGCGTGAATTATTAGCGCGGTATCGGGAAACTTACGCATCACAAGATAATGAAAATATATCGCTTCTAGGAGAAAAAGAGAGAGAGAGAGACTTCATGCGTTTCCTCTTTACCGATTGTTCTTTATTCGGCTAGCCCGATGAGGTCAGATTTATTAAGGTGTCCGATCCTCACGGTTCGTTTTCGTCTTGGTCAGAGAAAGCTGTGCTGGTTAACTGATTAACGGTCGTCTCGACAAAAATTAACATCGTTTACTTAAAAAATAGAACCCCTCCAAGACCAGAATGCTTGACGATGGTGAATATTAAACAGGAAAATCCTTTTAATAACGAAATCCTTGAGGCTTTTGGTTATTTTAGAAAAAGATCTTATTATTAAATTAAAGCAGCCAGAGATCCTTTAAGGATTAAAATCCTGAAAAAATTTGTCTAGACTTTTCCAACAATTTTAAATAAAACTGCAACAAGCTGTTTAATCGAGCTGCGGAAAATGCAGTTATAAATAATGAATGAAATGATATCTAATATACAAGCCCGAGCTAGTATTATAAACTTAATGGAAGCAAATAACATGTATGAATAATTAATAAACTAAACTATTGTATCTTTTAATCGTGAATTGCTTAGCAATATTTTAAATCTTTTTTTTTTAGTAAACAAAATAAGTTAATTCTGGCGTTTCTTTGTTAAATTATTTGACAATGAATTATGCATATAAATTCAAGATAATTCAAATGTTTATCAAATATTTAAGCTTTAACTTTCTTTTCATCAGATCATTCATATTTTATGTGAAATATATTTTTAGTTTCACTTGAAATAAATTAAAATTTGAAAGCTTTTCGCTTTTAATTAATAAAGCATTTCAGCTATTTTTCCTACTCGGTTAAAATATTCAAAATAAAGTGTCGGAGGAAAGTGGAACATCATAAAAATGTTTATTCAAATTATTAATCGAGCGTTGCGCTGCAATCAAAATAATGAAATTTTACGAAATTAAAAGTCAATGAATTATAGGAATAAATACAAATTGATACTTTTAATCGAATAATCAAAAATTAGGTCACTCGCAAAATGTGCTTTTGAATTATTTACCGTCGAAAATAACGATTGTTTAAAGTCCAGAGACAGGAAGAGAAAAAAAAAAAGATGTGTACCGTACGAATTATAATCAACGAAACGAATATGCATACGAAATTCTCCGAAAACACACACACACACACACATGCACACGTTCGAGTCGTTTACAAGCCAGCGATTATTCGTCGTATAATCTTTGATAGGTAATAATGAAACTTATGTCGTGATACAGAGGAGTTTGCGATTCGGTATTAATAATCAGTTATTAGCTTTTGCTTTTTATGAAATAAAAAAGAGAGAAAAGAAAAAAAAAGCAAAGCCATTGGCTTGATCTTCCAATAAGGTAAAGAAGAAAAAAAAGAAGCGTACATGGAATTGCTGTTTTCTTTGTATCTCGACACCGTTAATTTCGATAACATCTGTTCGTTGCTCGTTCCTCAGCTACTTCAATTAGAGAAAATTGTTTGCAACTCTTGCACAATCCAACAACGCACATCCTGCCGGTATGTTGCTAATGACGCATCCTCAATGGAATCTCGCTCGTTCTCGTATAATCCTCGATAACATATATATATATATATGTATGTGTGTGTGTATAAGCGTATAAAAATTATAAATTTCCACCGTGCACTGGCCTACTAGCATTATCGTTGTGATTTTTTTTTTCTTTTATTTTATACCGATGAATAGTTAAAATTTTTTTAACGAGTAATGATGATGGATTTGAATATCCGGATTTATAATTAAATAAGATACAAATGATTTATTGAATAATATGCATGTTATTAAATAATATAGATTTTTAATAACATTAAGTAAATGTAGTTGCGTACGTCAATATTTTCCATAGCTTGTATAACGAATTTATTACAATAAAAAGTAACGTACATGAGCTTTTTAAATCATTATTATGGAATGAATGACGGTAAACATATTTTATAAACGTACTTGAGAACAATGGTAACAATGATCGGGAAAAAAATAAAAATAACTTTTAAAGTATTTTTACGTTGTTTTTACAATATATCAAGTAAATTGTTCGCGTCAGTTGTGCAAAGACATTACTTTAGCATTCTCGGTAAAGCAATAGTCTTTGTTTTTTTTTTTTTTTTTTTTTTTTTTCAAAATGACCGATGACTCGATAAATAACTCCGCTGCTCTTCGTAGTTCTCGTACCGCGGTTAATTAAACTTGCGCATCAATTTAACGCCTTCGACGATAAACGTACAGATATTCTCGAAGGAGAGCCTCTTGAAGTAAACGATAACGGCGATCCATCTTAAAAACCCGTAAAAATTGTCGGAGATGGTAGTTTGTATGAGTCACACCTATTTTAAATACAATCGCCATTGAAGTAACTTTCCGGAACTGGGGGAGGGAAACTCTAGCCGAAGCTCTATCCTCTGAATGGACGCATTGGTGGTTAACTTGCGGGTACCTCTGTTACCGAACTTGAAATATACATCGGTTTGTCGACGCCCGACAACTTTCAAAGTTTCTACACCCGTTCTCTCTCTCTTTTTTTTTTTCCAACTCCGTGCTGAGTGAAAGAGGAAATAAAAGGAAAAGGCAACGTTTGTATTGGTAGTGTTTTTAAATAGGCTGAATTTCTGAGATCGGCCTAATTAAGCGCAGTATAATTCCAGAGCGTACGAGAGAATCGTGACTCGTTACGAGACCCCTCGACTTGTTTTCCTTCTCTTTTCTCTCGCTCTTTCTTCGTTTATTTATCCAGAGTACAACGTTCGAGTAGCAACAGCAGCCTTGGAATATTTTAAAAGATAGCAGAAGCACACCTTTGCTTTTCCGTCCATTTCTCGCGTTGTCCTCGGGGTATAGGTGAGTTCGTCGTCGTGAATTTCTTTTCTCGCGCTGGTCTTTTTCTTTTGTTACTTTTCTCACTCACCGGTTCTTCTCACAGAGACGTGATTGCGTCCTCGGATTCTTTCGCGCAAAACTTTATACATTCTTTCTCATTTATTCATTCACCTCGACGCGTGCTTGAGCCGTACTTTATGTTCTTTAGTTTTGCTCTCTTTTTGTCTCTCTCTCTCTCTCTCTCGCGTTCTCTCTTCCTCTCTTACGTTTTCCTTTGTCGTGCGCAGACGTAGCAACACACAGCGGCAACGACGGTAGCACCAGCAGCAGTCGTACATTTACACGCGAGTCCGAACACACGGGAGAGAGATGAGAAAAGAAGGAGACGAAGTGGTGGTAGTGGCATGAGACAAAGCGAAAAATGGAGATTAAGAGGTATAATTTTAAAGTCTGCTGGCGGAGTGTATGATTAATAAATCATGTTTTGCGAGCAAGAGAGGCATGCGAGAGACGAAGTATTTCATATTTTTATAGTTTCCCTTTGTATTGTTTTTTTTGTTTTTTATTTTCTGCTCTTTTAAGTTTTGAGATATTTAACCATTTAATTGTTTTTTCATGTCGCTTTAATATTTAGTATACGATGCGTGTGTAATTATCGAAAATTAAATCTAAACGGAAGATAATTTCTTGAAATATCTCGTGCGGTTTAAAGATCTGTGTAACATTGTCATTAAAATTCCTTGGACAAATTCTATGAATTTTCGTAACGCGTCCAATCATTAATTTTCCAAATGAGATTAATTTTTGTATTATATTTTCTACAAAATATTATCGGAATAAAGAATCTTTTTTTCGTGCTTATCAATTATTTAAAATAAAGCAATTTACATAAAAAATTTTTATCATTCTTTTGAAAAAATTTATCGTTGAAAAATTAATCGAGCAATTATCGCCTATATATTAACGTTTATCAATCAATCCATTTTTTTTTACAATACAAGTAAATCGATTAACCATTTAATTAAATTTAATTCAGCGTATAATGAAATAGTACGTTCGTTTAGGATGAACACTTTTATTCAATTGAATTTTTCCTTTTAAATTACCTCGGTATTCAACATTTTTCAATTATCTCTTTACAAATTTACCTTTGAAATTGTATTTCTAATAATCGACTATAAAGCTTTCGCTGTATTATTCCTTTTTTTTCAATTTTCCATCACAAGTATAGAAAAAAAAAAAAAAAAAAAAAAAAATTAGGTATCTCGCCGTATAAACCGTGGTTTATTTCATACCTGCGCTTATTTAATCTTTTGATGGGGTCCTCTTAATAGCCACAGTAGAGCTGCGTATAACACAACAGAAGAAGCAACATAGTAGCGCTATAGGCCGAGCTTCGAACGAAAGTCGAATTACGAAAGCGTTTTCTCGGATAATCAAATTTCCTATCTACCTCCGCCTCCGTCTCTTCTTCCTCCGCTTTTCGAGTGCGGCAAAACGAACAAATGAGAAAGAGCGAGCGAGAGAAAGAGAAAGAAAGAGAGAGAGAGAGAGAGAGAAAGTTCGCAGCGCTTGCTCACGGATCGACCGTAAAATGTACTTTGCGGTCAGCGAGCGAGCGAATGTTTCTCCCTGCAGAGACCCGCGCGTGGAAGTATATATACGAATAGGTGAAAGGAAGGAAGACCGAAGCGTGAGATGGTTTTTCAGTAAGAGAAGAAGTTAAAGGGGGTGTTGGTCGGGTTAAAAATACAAAAAGATAAAGAGAAGCAATGGTGGGAAAAGAGAGCGAAATAAAAGGCTGACAAGCCCGAAGAAAGAGATAGAGAGAGGGCAAGAGAATGAGAATTGCCGATGTATATATAAAAAGAAAGGAAGAAGAAGACGCCGAAGAGCGAAATAAAAGTAGCTGTGTGCTTCTGGAGAATCGTGGAATTGGAATTGCAACGATAGGGAGAGACTTCACTGTACTTCGTGTATAAGGTGTGTGTGTGTGTGTATGTATATATACACAATATAGTACACATATGCGCAAAAAGCTCACGGGACACGGGAAAGAAAAAAATTACGGTAGATAAGCTAACTTCTCGCTGCTAACGTATGTGCTGTTTACGAAAAATAAATTTATATATATATGAGAGAGAGAGAAATAGAGAGAGTTGTTGAATGAGAACACCGAAGCAACAATGAAAAGCGTTATAAGAGATAAATTAACGGGCACCGAGAAAGAAGGTGGACATAATCAACAAGGAGAAAGCGCAGCTCCTTCTGAAAACTCGCTGACAATGAAGCCGTGCGCTCTATGGAAAGTCTGGTTAAAAACAAAGACTTCCTCCCCCGTCTCTCTTTTTCCTTCTTGCTTACTTCTCCCGGTCCATATTATTACGCTCTCGCGACATGTGTGCAAAGTGCCTCTCTTTCTTTCTCTCTCTTTCTCTCTCTGCCTCTCTCTCTCTCTCTCTCTCGCTCTCTCGTATAAAGAGAACGCGAAGGTAAATGAGTGTATATGGAGGGAAGGGAAGAGAGTAAGAGAGAGAGAGAGAAAGAGAGAGAGAGAGAGAGAGAGAGAAGCGAAAGGTAGAAGAAAAGCGAGGCGAGTGCGATAAAGTCGACTCTATGGCTAAAGAGACAATGCCTATGATATCAAGTACTTTCAATGTTAAAAAGAGGGTGGAGAGGAGGAGGAGTTAGGTCGACGAGCGAAAGTACAACGAGCAAAAATCGCGCACGAGATAAGGACTACCGGAGAGAAAGAGAGCAAACGCGGCACGTTAAGCATGACGAAAGTATATTTTTTACGGTAAGAGAGACAAAGTGGTGGAGAAGGGGGAGATGGAGAAGAAGAACGTTATGCGCAGATATGCTTTTCATATTTCTCATTATTAGCTGTGCCCTTATTCTACCTCTTCAAGCTCTTGTTATATACCACTTTTCTTTCCGCGAGTTTTCCGCGGCGATTTTCTTTCCCTTTCTTTTTTTTTTGTATTCTCTTTTTCTCTCTTTATTTCGTTTTGTGCGGTGACGAGAGACGACACGGAGTCAGATAAAATTTAACGGTAAATCTCGTTGAACGTCTTTCATTGAATGCCTTTGTGGTATACTTTCGCTCGTTGGACTCTCGTACGTTTCGTTTTAAAAGCGCATTACGCAGATTTTCGTTGCACTTATGTGCGATGGAATAATGCGAAGTATTTTTTATTCATCTTCTCTTTTTGTTACCGAATAAAAGCTTTAAACGACGGTTAAATAATTCGAAATTTTTTGACGTTACTTTTTAAAGCTCATTGTTGAGCTTTTTACTTTATTTATTATTATTATTATTATTATTTTTTTTTTTTTTTCAAAGGACACATTTTTTCTTCGAGCATTACTTTATTCTCGTAAAATGTTGAATCTCGAAATTTTTAACATTTATTTTTTATCATGTTTATAATACATTCATAAATTAAATGTATATGTTCAAATAATTTATTATTTAATTCAAGTTTTTGTATTAATTTTAATTGATAGATAATGAATCTAACAATTTATTTTAAAACCGCAGCACTCATTCTATCGCAGTTTAATTTTTCTGTGTACAATTTATGTAGACGTGAACTAAAGTTTGAAATCATTAAATATCACTTTAATCAATTCTTTATATTTACAAAATCACTAAACGCTACCAACATTCTGTCTGTCTGTCTCTCTCTCTCTCCTCTCGATTTATATGACAGCGATAACACTTCTGTGATAGATGTAACTCTATTGACCTAGAATATACATATACGTACATACATATGTATAAACATATGTACATATGTATTTGCACATATTTAGATGCATCGCGATTATCGTAAATGGAAACGAGTGTGTCGCGCTTACGGTAGCTCTCTACCGCGCTTACCTAACTGTCGCGTTACGCAAAACAAGACCGTGTGTTATTTTTATATGTTTTACATTATATTAATTAACTCTTTTACTCTCATTATACGCGCACATCCACGCACTCGGAAAATTAACAACGCGGAATGCTGCTCATCGCTATTGTTGTTTACCACTCGTTAAAACGATAATACGTCCGTAATAGACGTGTCTGCATTAAAGCGCCACCTCCATGCCTCCCACCTTGTATAAACGTTATCACCATTACCATAAGTAGAACACAACGAGGTATATAACCTCTCCCGTTCTCCTCTCGAGTGTGTATACACATGCGTGTCCGGGATAAGGGGGGAGGGGGCGGGGGGAAGCAAGAATCGCGGCGATTGATAATTAAACGAGAAAACGGGGATGTTAACGATTTCGCGTTATCGGGGCGCATTATCGACAAATCGTATCACCTTTAAAAAGCCCCGGAGAGACGAAGATAAGCGCTTGTACGAGTATATATACATTTGGGAAACGCGCGGTTTAACGCTACTTCGACGTATTGTAACTCGAGCTACCGCTGTTGTGCGCCTACGCGTTTACGCGTGTCGAGTCTTATATATTGTCGAATGAATTAATTGTAGTAGGGAAAAGCCGAGTTTTTAAAAAAAAATCGTCGAACGCATTGAAATGTAATCGAGTGTCTTTAGAAGACATTATTTTAATCGCTATGTGTGCGACTAGCGGCAGCTCGTTATAATATCATGTATAAATCTTCGGTATCTCCACCTACTTTTTCACTTTTATTTAACTTTTTTTTTTCTTTCTTTTTTTTTTCTTTCTTTCTTTCTTTTTTTCTTTTAATTCATAATCGCACGAACTTCGATCTGTTTTCCGGTCTCCGAACGAGTCTATTTTAATTAACAAGTTGTTGTATGGCATCGAAGTTAAAACGATGATGTTTTTCTCCCTAACAAGTTCGTTAAACAAATAGAGAATGAGAGAGATTTCCACAACGATATGACGCGAACTGTGAATAATAAGAGAAAGATTGCAAATGAAATTTGTACTTGAAAAGCGTTGGCTTTTGCAGATCTTCTTTTTTTTTTTTTCATTTACTCTTTTATATGAAAACATAATTTTATATAAATAAACAAATGGTTGTTTTTGTAAAAACAAAATATAAATATTTTTGCTTTTTTTTTTGGCCGAAATAGATTATAATTTTCGAGTTAAATTTCACAAATTCATTCGTAGAACTACTTACGTTATGGCTTCGATGAAACTTCAATAAGGAATTGCAATACATTATCGTTCAAACAATGAATTATTGTTTGTGTAATTTTTAGAAAGCGTTATTTTTAAAACAAAAAAAAACAAATAGTGTCGAAATGCTTTTTTAAAGCTTTATTCTCTAAACGCAAAATAAGAAAGTAAAAAAGAATTTATTTATCGTAAAATTAAATTTCTAATTCAAACATTAATTTTAATATTATCGCAGTATTTTTTATTCCTCCTTTCACTTCTCTTTACATGTCTCTTTTGATGCATAAAATTTTGACAAGTTTTCTAAAAAAAAAAAAAAAAAAAAAAAAAAAAAAAAAAAAAAAAAAAAAAAAAAAAAAAAAAAAAAACTATAATATTTGAAAATTGAATATTTCAAGTATAAAATGTCATGTTGGAGTAAAGCTACTGGCACAAAGTAAACGCATAGAGAAACGAAGATATGACTTTGTGCTGACAGATGCACAGCAGAACACACACTACGTATGCAAGTAGGTTATCATTTCTTTTGTCTTTTTTAATTGTTTATTTTTCTTTTTAATGCTCGTGAATTATTTATACTATTCTATTGTTATTATATAGTATATCGAAATGTACTGAAAAATGATTGATGAATATTTATATAAATATTTTTGAATGCATTAATTAATCGTTTAATTTTGTTATTCGTGTTTATTATAATTTTCTTATTAGAATAAATAAATGAAGAATATTATTTTTAAAAATAAATTTATATTTAATATATCGATTAATTGTTAATTGAAAAATTTACAAAAAAATAATAAAGCTCTGTATATAATTTATTCGAATTATTTAAAACGAATAATAATTTCATACACGAATAAAAATTATAATTATTTAAAAAAAATATCATTGCGAAATTGAAATCAAAACACGATAAATATTGTCAAGAACGTGTACGACTCCGATCTCCTTACGAGAACTACCGATCGCATCCTTAACCTTAATCCTTTAACAAACAGCGAGATTCGAAAAGAAAAAAGAAAAATACACACGAACGTAGAAAAATCACGGGCACGCACACACAGAGTCGCGCCCAGGCGCAAGGGTCAGCTTCGCGAAGTTATAAAGTTTCGAGGATTCTCCTCTTCGGCTTGCGTGGAGGTGTCCGGCGCAGAGTCCCGATGTTAAATCGAGAGGGAAAACCAAGGGAGGACGAAGCAGAAGAAGGAGAGACGTAGTAGTAGGAGTATAGGAACAAACTCTTCGAAGGTCCCTCGTGTTTCATTGAAGGAAAGGGAAGGGGGGAGGGGTAGAAGTCGCAGTAGTCGACCAGACGGTCGGTTGGTCGACCCCAAACAAGGAACTTTCTCTCTCTCTCTCTCTCTCTCTCTCTCTTTCTGTCGCTTCTCACTATACATATGTATAGGTATACACACCGAATGCTCTCATGGGCATAATATCCATAGCTTGCGATGGGCAGAGAGAGAGAGAGAAAGAGAGAGAAGAGATTTCTCTCTCTCTCTCTTCTTCCATGGTGTGTATAGGTACGCTATGCGTCAAGGGCTGAATACGAGCTTTGTTAAATTTGTAATTTATAATTTAGCGAGTTTAATGCAATCATATTGTTCGCCCCGGACGAGTTTGTTAAATAATTATTTGATGGATGAAACGACGTGTATACGCAAAGTTAGTTTCACGTTTTTATTTATTTCTTTTTTTTTTTTCAAGCGATTAAATGGAAGTTGAAGTTTGGATTTCATTTGTGTCATGGATTGTTTCGACTTTACAAGAGAATTTGTTTATTTATTCATCCATCTTTTCTTTTTTTTTTTTTTTTTTTTTTTTTTCATACGATGCATAAAAACTTTTTTTACAGCTTTTGGTAAATGCGATCAGGTTTAAATATTTTATTATTTTTTGTTAATTTATTATTTTTTTTTTTTTTTAATGATATTGTTAAAAAAAAGAAAAACTGTCAGCAGGGTGTGATATTACATGTTTTTTATCACGTTTGTCCTCTTTTCAGAAATAAAATGATTGTATATTTATACTACTTATTTTCAAAGTGTGAATGTCTAAGTAACAGTTTCAAATAATCTTTATAAGTTTTAACTGATATCAATGGCGTTAGTTATTAATTATTAAGGAGACATCATAAAATGAAAGTTGTGAAAAAAATTGAATTGAAATGAAATTATTTGCTTAAATGTTCTGAAAGTTAGACGTGTCCGTAAAATCGAATAATCGCGTTTAATTCAATATTATTAATGATTTTTAAATAATCGATAATAAATAAAAATTATCGCATTTATTTATTTATTTCTTTAAAATACAATGATAAGCGCATAAAGCAAGAGGAAGAAAATATTCATAAAAAGTACACGTCCAGTATGGCGATGATGGCTGTGAAAGGTTAAAAAAAAAAAAAAAACAAAATGAAAAACTCGCGCGTTTCTATCGTCGCAACGTTTTACGCTCTCATACGTATTCGTGAATTGTGTGTATGTATATATAGTATGTATACATTCACAACAACTTTTATCATCATTGATTTCTAAAGCAGGAGGCGATATGTATTCCATACGTCTTTCTTGCGATATTCGCATAGTCGGGCACTCAGTATAAACCTTTGCTTGCATATACATATATTTTTTCTTTTTTTCGCAAGAAATTGCTATCCCGAAAACCTTCCCTATGCGCTCTCCCTCTCTCCGTTGTCCATCCATCCGCATTTTTACGCAAACACGAACGGATCGCGTTTTCTTTCCTTCGCCGTGTAGTATATAGTATATATTCCCTTTTCTTTCTATCTCTCGCTCGCTAACGGTTACGGAACGAAAAACAAACAAACATTCATCTCTCCATTTTTCCATAGCCTTTACTCTCTCTCTCTCTCTCTCTCTCTCTCTCTCTCTCTCTCTCTCTCTCTTTCTCTTTCTCTTTCTCTCTCTCACACATTCTTATTTGCCTCTTCCTTTTATTCATCTCCGCAAATACAACTCCAGGTTGTGTGTATACAACGATAATATGTGTGTATACGTACATACAACAAGCCACGGCGTCATTGTTAAAGCGTATGAAAGTCAGGGATAGACAGAGAGAGAGAGAGAGAGAGCGAGAGAGAGAGAGAGAGAGAGAAAGAGAGAGATGAGAAAGGCTGGCTGCCGGCCATCGGCATACTTTATGCCACCCTTGGGAGATCCACGTACGTCGGAGGGTGCCCTACCGGCAACTCTGAGAGATGGGCACCTTAGCGCGCTATACTGCATGCGTTGTGCAAACGTATGTATATACACTTGTGTGTCTTCGTACCGTACCTACGTGTGTGAGTTTGTGTATAAATCGTGCACGTACCGAAACGACGCTAGATCGCGTGGTTTTCTTGAAAATTGAAATTTCAGTGGGCCGAAGATATAGAATGCAGGTGTGCATGTGTGTGTGTGTGTGTGGGAGGGGGGGGGTATATGTTTGCGGCTAGTGCAGCGCTCGACGTTGCTTCGCTTCTTTATTTATTTCCGAACATTGCTTACGTTGATTTTTTTACGACTTCCATCGGGACTTTTTCCCCTTTCTTCTTTTCTTTTCTCTCTCTACCCTTCACTCGCGATCTCTTGGATCTTTCTCTACGTGCATTGGCTTTCGTACGGGTTTTTTTATTTATTTTTAGGTAATTTTTGAAATTGTTTGTAAATAATTTCTCGACTGCGAGAGAAAGAAAAAGAGAGAGGAAAAATATGGGAAAGTTCCAATGAACTCCTTTGAAAATCGAACTGCTGAATGTTAAAAAGAGGCTGCTTTTGTTTTGTTTGTTTTAAAATTTTTAACGATTTTAAAATAAAAATTGATTTGGATGTTTTTGAATGTTAACAAGTCATATTAGTTAATTAATATTGTCATAAAATTTTAAAGTTTTATAATATGAATGGATATCAAGAAAATATTTTGAAAGTACAATTGAGGAATTTTTTTCCATTTGACTTACCCGCATTAATCTGTAGAAATATTTTTATGAAAACAGTCGATTGTCAAAACCATTGAAAAATTTCCATTTATATGAATCAAAAAAATTATTCGCGTTATGTGCCTTTAAAAATTAAGCGCGTGTAAAACCAACGTAAAAAAATCAAAACGGGCGAGTCAAAAGTCGAGAGAAAATATCTTTTTCCTTTTTTTCTCTCATTGAATCGGAGAAAAGAAAAAAAGAAATAAAACCTCAGCCGTGTGGTATATTATATGTCAACCATTATAATCTTATTAACGTATCCGTAAGTCGCACGAAAAAAAGAAAAAGTCGGCTTTTCTATCCTACGCTTGGATGCCCTTCAATGGGCTGCACCGAATGAGAAAGAAAAGAGCGAGCGAGGAAATGAGAAGAAAGGAGGAAAAAAAAAGATTGAAAGAAAAAAAATAAATAAAAGGACGATTGATTTACCATCGGCCGATAAGCAATCAATGGTAGAATTAATAGAAATCAATCCCTAAATTTCACGGGCCATTCAGGTACCCTCCATTGAAGCCGTGACATTGTGACTTTTGCTAGCTTTATTTTTTTCCTTCTCGTTCTTTATATTCTTTTCCTCCTCCTTCACTTCTCTTCTCTCCGCGTGCTTACAAAGAGAAAAGTGTCAGGGAGCGTTCGATGAGTATCTCATTGTCAACGCAATAAACCTGGAGACTCGTGGCTGTGTGTAACATACTCGATGAAACTTCGCGACATACACGCACACACGTTTGAGAAAGATTTAAGCTCGACTCACTGAGTAAAGAAAGAAGGGATGAAAAAAAGACAGATATAGTGTCGAGATTGTCGAACGGAGTCTCGGTATAGGTTTTGTCCATTTGGTGTGATTCGATATATATATATATATATATATATACACATATCGGTGCTTCCTCGAAATCCCTGATCTCTCTTTTCTCCTTCTCCTTCTTATTTCTTTTCTTCCGTCTCCTTTTTTCACCTATTTTCTATACTCCGCTCGTACTTGGTTCTTATATTACTTTTTCCGTTCGCGTCCTCCTTTCTCAAGCGTTGTCTACGCTGCTTTACTTCCTTCGGTCAACTTTCCGCTCGTCCTACGCGCTCCTTCTTTTCTTTTCACTTTGTGTCCGACAATCTCTTATCATTTTCTCTCTTATCTTGTTTTCTTTTCTTCTGTCACGTATATACGTATATAAATGTCTCGGTGTTTGTGTGTATGTGTGTATTTTCGCAGTCGAAGGGTAACTTTGCACACGTAGTCCAAAAGTGTGTCTCTTTTGCTTTTCCCCCTTTTCGTGCTCGCGTTCTCCCCATTTCTTATCGCCGTTTACGCTTTGTTCGAACATATACACGAGCACGTGCGCGCAAATACACGCGCGCGTACGCACACACACATACACACACACACACACACACATAAATTCGTCGTTTAATTTTCAAATCGTTTAGCGATTCCATCTAGGAAATGCTCGCAGTGCTCGTTACCATTGTAAAGCGTGATATTGTCGAATTGAGTTGTTTGTTTTTAGCTTGATACATTAACTCATGCGTCTATTATTCTAATTATGAATAATTAATATAGGTACTCGTAGCATACAGTTAAAAAATAAAATATATTTCATTTCATACGAAAGAAATATTTCACATGTAGATTAACTTCAGTAAGTATATTTAAAAATTTTCGATACAATAATTTTACTATGCAACGATAAATATCTATTTTCCATTTTATTATAATAATAAATAATCTCTTGCAAAACTTTTAACTTGCAAATCAATTATAAAAATATGAGAATCGCTTATGAGAAAGACATTTCATGAATAATTTGTAATTCATACGCGTATCGAGTACAATTTGATCGCGAGCGTTACGCAGATAACCGACACATTGTCTATAGAATACGTATTGAACACATAAATATATATCTATTGTTCAAAAGAGAATCGCAAAGAATTTCAAATCCATAAAACTCGTTTGAAACTTTAAGGGCACGTGCGATTTATATTCCTCAGCGGTCAATTACAGCCTGGAATCGCTAAAATTCGGTACACACGGAGAAGCATTGCCTCTCGGTTCTTTCTCTTATTCTCTTCGCGTAACCGCTTTCTCGCATCTCTCGATCGAGCCCATGAAGTGCTCATAGATTTATAGCTCTCTCGAGTAGTAGCAGCACTGGCGAATTTCGTTTTTTGCGCGCTCGATTCTCTTTCGCTTCATCGAAAAACTCGAACTCTTTCTCTCTTTTTACCACTCTTTTCAAAAAAAGAAACCCGAAAAAAGAGAATAAGAAGAAGAAATCCGTCTGTTTTTACTCCCTCCTTTATCTCACGCTCATCTCTCTCTCTCTCTTTCTCTCTCTCTCTCTCTCTCATTCTCTCTCATTCTCTTGGTAGTTATATCCAGTAGCAGTTACCATCCTTTTTTCGTTCTTTTAGCATTCCTCTCTTTTTCTATTCCTCTTTGTTCATTTATTTCCTTCTTCTCTCTCTCTCTCTCCCTCTCTCTCCCTCTCTCTCTCTCTCTCTCTCTCTCTCTCTCACGGTATATCAACGAGAGAAAGAGATGCTTCTCTTGCGCGAGCGAGTTGTTCCGCACTACACACACATATACAAATACACATATATATTTATATAGATGTATATACACTCTTCTGCGCCCGACAGAAATCCAATGGCTCGCACGCGCGCGCGAGTAAGCGAGCGGCCAGTATATAGCCAACAGGAGCAGCAGCAGCAGCTACTGGAAAACGTAAAGTTCGCAGATTTATCGATCGAAGGTTAAAAGGGAACTAGAGAGTGAGAGAGAGAGAGAGAGAGAGAGAGAGAGAGATAAAGAGAGCTCCATTGTCCCTGCGGTCCGCGAGCAGCGCGCGATTCCGCGGTGATAAGTGGGCCGACTTCCCGATAAGCGTATAATGGCTGAGCTCTCACCCTTTCCGACTCCCTTTCCCTCCCTCTTTCTCTCTTTTACTCTTTCACTCCTCCCCTTAGCGTCAGAACTATGGGATAGTTGAAAAGCCGTATATCCAGCGCTCAAGTGACTCCTCTATATCCTCGTTATTTCTGCAGCGCGCGCGCGAGTGAGCGAGCTCTCCTTTTCACTTGGCTTCAAGCCTTTCGTCGAAGGCTTTTTTATATATATATATATACGTATATATTACACACACACACACACACATATATATATATATAGATGAAATACGACGAGGAAAAGGGATTTTGATTGAAAGTAGCTTCGGCTATCGGGAGAAAATGAAACGCAGTCTGGGTGCAGATCGGCGGCGGCCCTTCTTTTGTCCGAAGTTTTCACGGGACTTTTTTTTTCTTTATTATTTGCAGGACTAGTCGCGAGCCTCTTTTTTATATATATATGTATATATATGTGTGTGTGTGTGTGTGTGTGTATATATATATATTACATGCAACTTCGCGTCTGCGAATCAAAAATCGCGCGGTTCCATTCTCTCTCTCTCTCTCTCTATCTCTCGTTCTTTCTCATTCACTCTTTAGTTCCAGAAGTACTTTTCTTCTTCCATGCTAACGCCGCGCTTTCGCCGTCGTTGTATTACCGTTTCTCTTCGGGACATTTTCCTTTCTTTCTCATTCTCCGGAGATGGGGGGGGGGGAGTGGAAGGGGTGAATGGCAGTAAGCGCGGCGCGGGGATAAATTCTCGGTGAAAGAAAATCCTGAAATTGGCCTTTATTCCGCATGACTCGACGTGATTCTTTAATTTGGCGAAGTTTCCCTGCCTTTTCATTTTCACGTTTTGTTGTTCCTACTCTTTCTTTCTTTTCTTTTCTTCTTTTATTTTTTTTATTTCTTTTATTTTTGTTTTTTTAATTTTTAACTTGGAACTAGCAACTAGCTGGTATTCCGGATCTGCTACAAGAACATGTTTTCGCTGATATTTCCGCGTTGTAAAAGAAATTTTTGTTTAATTTCAATTCCGAATAGAGTAATCATTGTATGCACCTTGGTACAGAATTTTTATTAATATCTTACCAAGTGTTTGAATATTTGTTAAATAAATTTATTAAGATATTATGGTATAATTGTTATTTTAATTAAAATTAAGACTAGACTAATATTAAATTATCATGCCTATAAATACTTGAACCGACGAAAAAACAAATTAAAATTCATTAAACAAAACGAAAAAGAAATTAAAACAAAAAAAACCGCAATCAATTCATAAACTAAAGATTTATCATAACACAGGATTATATAGTGAGACTTTGAATGCATTAGAATTGATGAATTAGCCCAGCGGTAATTCGTGTAATTTCTGCAGGCATTTGAAAGCCCATTGAAATCAGCAATGCGTTCCCCGGTGTATTAACTGGTTTGCAGTACGGAGTCGCCGCATACGTGCATGTGTCATTTCGCACCTTTCATTACAATTGATTTTCGTTGCGGTTTGACTTATGTGTGTGTGTGTGCGTGTAAGTTTATGCGTGGGTATGTTTGTTGTTCTTTATCGCATTTAAAGTGTTTCCGTTGTTTGTATAACGATGCCTTGTTTATGATTTATAATTATTTTCCTTTTCCTTTTTTCCTGATAAATTTGTATGTATGCTATAGAATAAAGTTTAAAAGAATCAATTATCTTCTTGATTGTGAAGCGAAATGAGTGAAGGACATATTTTATATAGAAGGCGGATCATTTAAAGGCATACAGTTTGAATAATTTACGATCGTTTCGTAGGCTATTTAACGATATTTAAATAAAAGACGAAATTAATTTTTATTGGAAGACCAATATCAAACGATAATGAAGCATCAATTGCCTGTCTGTAAAGTTTTTAATAATCAGAAAATGTATTATTATTACTTTTTTTTTTTTTTCTTTCGGAGAAATAACAGAAAATTGAAATCAGGAAAATATCGCGCTCGTGCGACTAGAATCTGAAAATTAAAAAGAAATCGAAGCGCAGCACTAATGAAATGAAATTCCTTCATTTGGTGTAGCGGGTTAAAAAAAAAGAGAGAGAGAGAGAGAGCGAGAGAGTAAGGAAAATAGAGGAAGAAGGAAAAAAGGAAAACCAAAGCTTAAATTTCATTGATCCATTCCATTTTCTCGGAGCGAAATCGGAGAGTAATCTTTAGCCCTTATTCTCGAGGAGCTTTAACCCCGAACGCACACGCGCGCTCGAGAAAGAGAGAGAGAGAGAGAGAGAGAGAGTGTGTGAGTTTCATTATTTTTAATTTAATCCCGTGAAATTAGCATTTCTTAGAGGCGATCCCTTTCCAGCCGTTCTTTTCATCTAAGACGCCGGCCTCCGATCCCTTTCTCGATGAACTTATGCATTTGCGCTTGGAGTACGACCAGGATAAAAAAAAAAAAAGAAAAAGAGAGCGTAAAAGAAGGTTGGCGAAGAGGTGAACGCTAATAAGGAATGGTGATATCCTTTATCGCAATGGGAGAAGGAGAGTTTTAGAACCCCCTTCCCTCATGAAAACGAAAGAAAAAGTTTTCCACCAAGGAAAGAAAAAAAGCTTTCCTCTTTCCCTTTCTCTCTCACTCTCTCTCTCTCTCTCTCTCTCTCTCTCTCTCTCTCTCTCTCTCTCTCTCTTGTTCTTCATAATGGATAAAGCGCAGTTTTCTTAATTAACTTTGTACAATCGGGATCTGTGCAAAGGTGACTTTTAGTCTCAATGAAAAATTCTCTACTCTTTTTCTTTTTTTCTTTCATAACTGAGTTACCATAGTCACGAGAGAAGATTCCAAGAAAAAGTCAAATGACG
>OX465095.1:7398098-7423098 GCA_949987625.1 Chalcis sispes | reverse complement strand
AAAAGAGTGTAATTTAAGTTAGACTGCGTGTAACTTAAAACTCTTGTAAATTTTAATAATTTTTATTTAAAAAAAAAAAAAATTCTTTGTAGTTAAAAATGAAAAATAATCGATTTAAATAACCTACGAAATTATTAAAATCTGCATAATTTTTCTCAACGTTATACAATCCGAGTAATAAGCGCGAGTTGTTAAAAAAAAAACAAAAAAAGGAAAAGAAACAGAAATAATCGTTTCATAAATATTTTGCCTTTTCAATCATTTGCAATTCGCGTTTAATAATTTTCAACAACCCGACAAGTTTCACCTTCTCCGTAATGCGCCGCCGAAGTAAACAATCAACAAAATAAAAATCAACCCAAAGCTCGCGTAAAAAAGTCGAGCGATAATATTAAAACCATCGTGTAATCGATCGAATGCTAACCCATATACAGGTATACAATCTATCTTTAGCATTCATTTCTTTATTGTCAAGAGGTTAAAAATGCCAAAGACGCAAACAAAAAAAAAAAAAAAAATGTAAAGGCGCGCAAATGATATAACGTGAGAAGTCATGTATAAAAGAAAGTCAGCTTTTTTCGAAAGGCAAAAAAAGCAAATCAGCTCGAAATCCGTAAGAAAAAAAAAAAAAAAGAAAGAAAGAAAGAAAGAAAGAAAGAAAGAAAGAAAGACGGCACGCCGAGATTTTTACGATCGTCGTGCGTTGAAGCACGATCCACTTGGAACACTGGCAAATGACGCTAATAAAGCTCGAGACTCTTGAAAGTGCGATAAAATAATTTCTTCCTGGAGAAGGGAGATTATATACTTTATACGCTTAACCGCGCGAGGGTAAAAATGTACGAGGGACTTCATTATGCCTTGTGTAGCCTATCGTTATATCTCCTTTTCTCCTCTCTTTTTTTATGGATTTGTCTTAATACGCTACGCGAGATATCCTCGTGCTTTTTAGAATTACGTCGCAATCGTTTTAGATGCTGCTGGTATATTTACTCCGATAACGCGCTAACATTTTCGGATAAATATTGAACAAGTCGCGCGTACATTCGCACCTGGACTAACGGCGTTGTGCGAAAAAAATTTCTTGTGTACGGCTCGCTTAATCTAGAGATTGATTGGATTTAACGTCGAATTGTATACAAGTTGATCGCGACGACGAATCGTCGTTCAGATATTTATTTTCTCGCTCTCTCTCTCATTTTCCCTTCTCTCATTCTCTCAGAAGCTACGAAAAGTCGATATTTGCCAATATGATGTTTGTGTAGCTAACAGTTGTTTTTTCATTCGTGTACACGAATAACGAGAGTTTGTAACGATTAAACTGGCAAACTTGAAAGTTCCGAGCTTTTTCATTATGGATATAGTCGATGGAATAGAAAATAGAAAAGAAGCTTTATTTTTTGCACTGTTTTAGGGAAAAATTGTTTATCGGACTAGTGTAAGTGTGTATGTTATATTCTGTATAAAGCCTAGAGATGTACGGGACCCACATCGTAAAATGTAAGGACAAACACGTTTGCTAAAAATATTGTTATAAAGGTAGTATATTTTTTAGTTATTGAAAAAAATTAAAATAAACAAGTAAAAGAAATAAACTTTGATGTAAAGCAACGATATATTAGGTGTTCGATGTATATAAATGTGAATATACATACAAAAATACTTTATTTAATATAAATTCGTTAAAAATGGGTCAAACGATGACGATGCGCAATGTATATACGCGAGCAAAACAAGACCCGTACGTTAATTAATTTTCTCGTCAAAGCAACAATTACGGTTGGGTTGTGTGCCAAAAAAAATTTTTTCTTTTCAATTAATTTATGAAAAAAAATTTACCCTTCTAATTTATTCGCGTTCACTATATACGCGTTTGTTCTTTTTTTTTTCTATCGCGTTCAAAAAAATACATCGAGTGATAATTAAAATGTAAAGATGCGAGAAAATCATCCGTAAATTGTCGGTAAACTTAGATTTCTTATTAAATTTAGTGTTTAATTTTTATAAAATGTTAAATTTTCCTTATACTTTCTTTTCTTCATCTGAAAATATGAAAAAAAAAAAAAAAAAAAAAACAAATCCATGCTTTTCTTATGATTATACAACTTTCGTGTGAATATACAAGTCGAGGGAGAGAAACATTTTAACCTTTATTAAAACTTGTTTCTGAACAATTTAAGTATCTTGCAAAATAAAAAAAAAAACAAAAAAACAAAAGAAAAAAGCGCTCTTGTGACCATCATTCTAAATAACTTAAACCACTTTTCTTATACGTTTCATAACGCGTAACCTGACACGTTTTCACTAATCAAAAATAAAATTAACCCTGCAGGTATTAACGTCTCTCTTACCCACCTACCGACAGTAAGAGAGAGAGAGAGAGAGCGAGGGCGCATTAACGTTCACTCATGAAAACACGACTGCAATTTTCTTCTCCACCTTAAATTTCTCGGTTCCACACATGCGTATGTAAATGTATAAAGCGTAGGGCGCACACATATCTGAAACTCTTGAAAATTAAAACGAATTTGAATATTTTCCGGTGGCAAAGTGAGAACGTGGGAGGAGTTAAACAAGAGAGAGAGATAGTGAGAGGATGGTCTCAGTGCCGACGTGCGGCCAACTGCTATTACTACCATTGCGCCGACACCGCTGCAAGAGAGAGGATGTCGAGCGCGCGTATCACGCACAGAAACCGCAGCGTTAATTTTCCAGAGAGAGAGAGAGAGAGAGAGAGACAGAGAGTTAGCCGGAACCGCGAAAACCGAGCTCGCGTACCACGCCGGTTGAGCCTCTTGGATTAAATCTCTCTTTCTTTCTTTTGTTTATCTAGCTTCCTCGTTCGCTCGATTTCAATAATTTTCCGCAAAGAGAGAACGAAGCGCATCTAAAAGAACTGGTAAGGGCGCGGCGATCGATTGGTCCTTTTGCTCCATTGTTTCGCAAAAGAAGAAGAAGAAGAAGAAGAAGAAGAAGAAGAAGAAGAAGAAGAAGAGAAGGATGAGGTTGAAGAGAAGAAGGAAGGAGGGAGAGAAGAGAGGAAAGAGAATGGTGGAAAAGTTTCGACTAGCAAGTTTTGAGCTGCCGAGTCACTCGCTCTTTCTCTCTCTCTCTCCCTACCTCTCTGTCGTCTCTCTTTCTCCTCTCTCTCAGTCTTTTGTATACGCTTTTTTCCAACTGCCGCGTTGCTCGGATTTTCCTATTTCTTCTTTTCCTTGGCACTTTTCTCATATTTTTCTGGCGCGAGCGTTCCGTCTCTCTCCCTCTCTCCTTCTTTCTCTTCAACTCCCCTTTTCGATTCGTTGATTTCGCTTAAAGCGAGCGAACCCGACACGCGCGCGCGCGCTCGGTCTTTTGTATGATTTAGAGAGGAAAGTTTCGGCAAGGGTTTTTCTGTCTCTTTTTCTCTCTCCTCTCTCTTTCTCTCCCTCTCCCTCTCCCTCTCTTTCCCTACTGTCTGCTCCCGAGCGCGCGCGAGCGCTTTCTTTCGGTCTCTTTTTTGCATTTGCTGCTCATGACGGAAGTGAAAAAGTAATTGGGAACGTTGATGAAGTTACTCAAGATTTGATTAAATTTCGGTTGAGTAATTTATGTCTTTATAATGATAAATCGGTTCGCCTTCGAGTTTCTTTCGCTATCTCGGTCGACTGTTACCGGAAAAGTAAGAGAATACGTTTTTAATTTATTGAAGAAATTCAATTTTATAAAGAACTCAGAATTATAAAGCAGCTTTACTTTAATATGTCGATTTCGTGTTTACATCATCGGGGATACTTTATTCCGTCGCTTGCTATTGTTACAATGTCACATATATGTATAAGAACTCGAGCAAGAGTGTAATTAACGCGCATAAAAATAAAAATAAATCATTCCCGATCTTTATTGAATTTTTCAGTAAACTTTCTTAACTTTTCCTTTGTCTATACTAAACAACGATTCTCCACACGTGCGCATACTTACGAGCAAAACCGCCGACGATCCTTTTCAATTTAGCGAAAGAATAATAGAATAATTTTGTTTTTTTAATCTTCGTTTTTTAATCTTCGTTAGTTATAAAGCGCGCCGAAGATATTTATTTGAAGAATTTTAATATCATCAACTAATCAATAAATTCCAGAGGCTTACGACACACAGACACTTGTGAGAAGAGAATCGATCGCCATTCACTGCAGTTATTAGTTTAGGTTAAATAATCCTATAAACTTTCATCGTTATTATTAATTAAACAAAATGCATTTTAATCATTTCATCAATCAATTTTTTCTTCAAATTTATCCTCTAATATCTTTTTCATAAAATTATTTTTTAATAATCGAACTTTCTTTTCAATTTTTTATTATCGACATTTATTTTTAATTCTTACATTATGAAAGCGTTTTTTTTTCACCCCCAAATCGACGCGAATAATCAAATTTATTAAATTTTAAGTCCGCATATTTTGGCCAGCCTGGCGAATGATCTATAAAAACCGAATTTTCGTGTCATCGTATAATAAAATAAAAAGGAGAAAAAAAAACCGAGTGAAAGAGTGGATGAGAGAGATAAAAAGAAATAAAGAGAGAAATAGAGAGGGAGAAGGTGGGGGTACATAAAGAGCGCGAGTAAAAAAGAAATTAATTTTTTAAATGAGGTTAACGACAGCGCTGCATAATTGAAACGAGAACAAAAATAATGTCACGTGACCCAGTAAATTCACCGTCCCCTTACTACTTCGTTTACTCTCGAGCGGTTTCCCTCTCTACCTCTCACTCTTTCTCTCTCACTCTTTTTGTCTGGACTTGACTTTACGGATTCAATGTAAGTAGTTACCCAGAGAACCTTATTTTTATTCGTCAACGTGTAAAATTAAATACAAAAAAAAAAAGAAAAAAAAGTTGCTCTGGCGAATATTCGCTTTTAATATTTCGTTTCTTTTTTTTTTTCATCGCTCGCACATATTCGTTTCATTAAATGAACTCTGCGAGCTTATTAGTTCAACACCTGCTCGATTTTTATCTTTTAAAACGGTCGGTGCAATAATACCGTGTTGTACGAAATTAAAAATTTTCGTTAAAAAAAAAAAAATAACGATCGCAGTGAAAATGCATGCACGATACTTTTATTCAACGATCGAATTTTGTTGTACTGCGTTAATGGCCCGTTCGAATAGGCGAAATAAATTTTGACACTTGTTGTTCGAAACATTTAATTGTTAAACGACGCGAGCTACGATATTAAAATAGCTTTGATACACGATTTATCAGAATATTTCAACGAGATATACCCGTCGTTTACTTTTCGTACAAAAATAACGAAATCGACATTTGCTTCAAATAGGAAAAAAAAAAGTAAATCAAATTCTAAAATACGTTTTAAACGTCGTCGCTTTCTATACGTTAAAGAATCTTACAGAACATAAAACAAAACTTAACCCTTTCATTCTCTTTTACTAGCCCGGCGTTTCTCTCTGTTTCCTACTCCTCCTTCCACTTCATGCATCGATATCTCGTTGCCTTGTCGGACGGGATAACTACATATATACGTACATACAAAACTCACACGAAAACTCTGTTTTTCCTCGTCGCGGAGCTCGACAGGCCTTACGATTTACTGCGCCGTCCTAGTTTGAGCTCACGCGCGCAACTTCTCGACGACGAAGACGACGTCTACGTGCTTTCTTCCGTTTAAACGCGAACGAGCGAGAAGGAAAGAGAGAAAGAGAGAAAAAGAGAAAGAGGAAAGGCTTACGGATCGTGTTTATATATGTATATATATCGCGCAGAAAACTCGCCACCCTCGCTGTTTACTTTTTGCCTCGTGTGTTGTAACCTTACTTCTCTCTCCCTTTTCTCTTTCGTTTCCTTCATTTTATTGGGAACGCGAAGTTGAAGATGTTTGAGGGAAAAAGAGAATGATGTAGACTTATGATTCATAAATCTTACACGAATGGGAAATAGATGTGTGTAGCCAAAATGTGTGTCCGAGAGATCGATATGTGTGTGTGTGTGTGTGTGTGTGTGTGTGTTTTTCGAGAAAGTTGCACGCGTGACGCGCGAAAGAGTTTTTCACGTTAAACGACGGCCAATTCTTTAAAACTCGAAGCGGAGTTTGATAGCAAGGAGATCATTTATATAAGCCTTTCCTTCGCCTTTTCTTTTCTTTTTTTTTTTTTTCCATTCTCTTCTTCTTCTTCTTCTTTTGCACACGTTTCCGTTCACGCGCTACCGCGTCACTTTTTAAAGGCCCGTATAGAGAGCGGGGAATGTCACTTGTGACGCGGAAAATTCCGTTCGCTTCTTTAACGAGTAGGCAGTTCTCTTTGTGTACCAGAAGTTACGAAAGTTTATATATATATAAAGGTGATCGTTAGGAAAAATGCGGCTGCGAGTTAAGGCCAAAGATGACATTCTTGTGGAAAGGCATCGACGATCGCTTAACATTCCAGGATGATGAGAAAAGAGATCTTTGTGTGTGTGTGTGTGTGTGTGTGTGTGAAAGAGAGAAAGAGTGAGAGAAAGAGAGAGAAAAAGAGAAAGAAAGCGAAAACAACGACGATGAGTTTCTTTTAAATCGACCGCGGAAATGGTTAATTGGGAGGAGCGCGCGCCGCGCGATGACGCAAAGAATCCGCCGTGTGAACGATGTTTGACGAGCTAATGCTTGAATAAAATATATATTGGATTCTCGAGGATTTTTAATAACGAATACGTGAGATTTCAACGACGATTATTATTGCTATTATTTTCTGTTGAGATCATCGACATTTGTCGATCAAGTTTTGATTTTGTTAATAAAATGAAATGTGTAATGGCATATGGTAAAACGTGTTTTCATCGTTTGATTTGATTGTATTGGATATGTACTATTGAATATTGAATTTTCATCAACGAAGGAATGAAGGTATATGCGTTTACTACAAGAGATTGTTTTTGGCAAATATAGCTTTTTTTTCAAAACAATTTTTTTCACCCATTGCATTATACTAGCGTATTTGTACAATTTGAATGCAGTTTTATAAGGCATTAATTTAGTGAGCTTAATTAACGAAAATGTAAAATGTGAATGAAATTTTAACAAAATATACATGTATAAGTTTGAATTATTTCAATAAAATGCACAAAACGTATCGTATTTTTAACTTTACTTTAACATTTTCGAAATGAAACGAATTTATTAAGGCATTTTAAATAAAATTACATCTAAAAATAATATAACTATCGCCGTCAAGTTCATTTTAAAAATGAATTTTTGAAAAGAAGTCGATTTGCATTATGAAAACGATAATTTATACATAATTTAAATCGACGACTACACAAAAATATACGTTTTAATAACAATTTAATACAGTAAAATCATGTATTAATCTAAATTTTTTTAATAATTCGATAAATTTTAAATCGATTCGTCAGAAATTATACGTATTATCTTGTATAATGTAATAAAAATTGTATTTAATTTTATTAACGTAACTTTATATCGAACTTCGCTTCACCGTGTAAATTTTTTGTGATTTACGCTTTTTTGATTTTAATGAAATTTTATCGTCGACGTTGCATTAAAATTGATCATTGCTATCTTTCTTTCAACTTCAAAGTTAACGTCAAAATTGAAAATAAGCAAATACTTTTTTTTTTTCCCAAGCATTCAATCCATAATTTTTCAACGCGCCGTATAATATAATTTTCATAATGTTAAATTATGAAAATATGCGAATGAAATTTTGAAAATTCGATCGCTTAAAATTTTGATTGAAAGTGTCAATAATTATAATATGCAAATGTTTGAATTAAAAATTAACGAGCAAACTTTTATTACTATACATTAATGAATATCTTAATGTTATGCACGTACCGTAACGAATGTTTAAATATTTTTTCAGATAATTTATATATATATATATATATTATAAATTTAATATTTTTTTGTTTTATCTTTTTTTATATTTAAAAAAAAAAAATAAATGTTTTGTTATTTCGTAAACGTAATAATTCAAACTTTTCGACCTGTCAATTATTTATAAATCCAATTTACTATTGACGTAAAGTTTTCATGTACCGTATCGTTAAAATATATATTTAATACTCAATAATTGTTTTAAAATTTCGTAAAAGTTTCAAATAAACTAATTCTTATACACAGAACGTAATAAAATTGTAAAAATTTATTAAAACTAACCAGTTAAGATAGACTAAGTAATAAATAATTAGAAAATAAATTTTACATATCGAGCGAATTAAAACGTCGAAAAAAAAAAGCAATTGCACAACTGGCCACATGCATACCAACAAATAGAGAAAGAGCCAAGCTATCGGTACGAATTCTTTTCTAATTTACGGGTTTCAGAGGGCCAGATAGCTGCAGGTGTATATACCAAAGGTATCATCGACGGTGCGGAACGAGCACATATATACGCGCTCTTGTCATAACGCTCCTGTTTGAGCTCGTTTACGGGCCATAAAGCGGCTCGAGGACGTCAACGACGACGACTACGGCGACGCACACATTGTGTCCGCTTCTTTAGTGTCCTCTCTCGCGCTCGCTATCGCTCTCTCTCTTTCTCTCTCTCTCTCTCTCTCTCGCGCACGCGCGCTCTCTACCTCTCGGGGTTTAGGATGGCAGAACGCCTTCGACGATTCTGACGATGTCCCCTGTAATTGTGGGTTTCGAGCGTGAGTAGGAGGATAGAGAAGGAGGGGATGGCTCGCTGCAACGACGACGACGGCGGCGACGACGGCGGCGACGACTCATGGGAGAGCTTCGAGTGGAGAGTTTGTGGGGTGTGGCGAAATTGGCGCGGATTTTGCGAGAGATTGAGAGGCGAAGAATGGGCTGGGAAATGGGTTTTGCGCTACGAAGTGATGGAAAGGCTTGAAACAATGCCGAGACAAGAGAGAGAGAGAGAGAGAGAGAGAGAGAGAGAGAGAGAGAGAGAGAGAAAACTGCGGTGATATTGCGTGGTGTTAAATGGCCTTGGTATTTATATGCTCGCACGGATGGATGCGTGAATATTTTATTCTTTTTTTTTATCGACTGCATTTGTACATGCGTATATGGTAAGGAAATCGCTTATTATCATTGTAAAATATATCGACTTGTTATATTGAGTAAGCGAATTTTTTATTTAATCTATATTAGTATATGTATTGAGTCATTAAAAATTAATCAAATTATATTTATATATTTTTATAAATCGAAGAATTCGTTCGAATTCTGTTAAAATATTTAACATTTCATATTTAATTTGATAAATTTTTATCGGTATAACAATGTATTAATATTAATAGTCTATATATATATATATATAATTATAAAGCAACGTCCTAAGTCAAATATTTAATTAAAAAAGAGCTGTCATTACTTTATTACTTGAGCCTATTATATAAGGTTTGATTAAAAATTCAATATAGGCGCAAATTGATTATCTATTCCGAGAACTAAGTAAATTTGCACACTACAAAATAAAAAAAGCCAACCCTCGACGTTCCTTTGTTTAATCAACTTTGTCTTAATAAATTGCGAAAAAAAATTTATTCTTTCTCTCCCTCACATCTAATTCGGATCCACTCGACATGTCCGTCAAAAGCATTACGTTATCCTTTTACCAACTAAAAATTCCCAAGTCGAATGTCTCGAAGAAGAAAAAAAAATTCGATGATTCTTCGGATACATCAACAAAAACCAACTGAAAGTTTTTGCCGTCGTCGTTCCTCGATGATTTCCTCATCGAATCCCCGCAAAAAGAAGACAAACACGCGTTTCGAGAAAGACGAAAAAATGAAAGAAAAAAAGAAAAGATCTTGGAAGGGTAGCGAGCGCGCGGATAAACTTTTTGTCCCGTAATTCATATTTTATTTATAATCCCGTGCAACTCGATTCGATTACGAAAATCGTCAAGTGTACGCACGTACATAACTCTGGAATGTTTTCTCTTTTCTCTCTTTCTCTCAATCACTCTTTCTTGGCCTTGCCACCACGGGATGAAATACTTTTGCCGCGCTTGCTTTTCTAAACCTTTAATTGCATACATTTATTTATCTCCGCTTTCTCATGAGTGTTTGTTTTCTATACGTTGTTTCTTATACAATTTTTTTTTTTTTTTTTTTTTTTTTTTGCTTTGTCTTCTTTTTTTTTATTCATTCCTCTTTTTCTTTCTTCGTCCGCTTCTACAGAGCCAACGCGCGTTTTTTTTTTTTTTTCATCCACGTTATTTCTTACCGTGAGTCGAGCCGTTCTGTTACGCACGAGGATGACGCGCAATGAAGAACGGATTTCTTTCCCGGTGTGTTTCGAGTCCACGTAGCTCGAGAGACTCGCGACAAAAAGCGCGACGCTCTGTGTGTGTATGTATGTGTATGTATGTGTATGTTGCCTCTTGGGCTCGTTACCGCACGATTCTCGTGTAAGAGCACAAGAGATTCTACGGATGGGTGTGTATATATATATATATATATATATAAACGCGAATGTCCAAAGTTTTTCGAGAAGTTACGCTTTGGGATTACGATATTGCGTTGAGTAATCTAGAGATTGGATTATTTGCATTTGCCTCTTCTTTTGATTCGTCTTTTGAATTACTTTTTAACCGTGGGTAATGATACTACCATTGGATGAAGATTCCTTCTTGAAATTCCGGCGTTTCATTTTCAAATCCAGTTAAAATGTTCTCACGAAACACGAAAATGTGCTTCGTTAAATAAGCTAAAGATTAAACATAATATACGCTATCGAATTTGTGCGAATAAACAAATAAAGGAAATCGCGTCTTACTAACACTGTTAAGTAGCAGAAAGATTCGCAATAAAGTTTTTTTTTTCACATAAAATACGAGACAATATGCGGGTTCATTTTAATGTATTTAATAATGTACTTTCATTAATTTATTTTACTTTAAAATTTTTTATTTTCGTAAGAATGTCGATATAATTAACAAGTTACTGTTTTAATTCGACATCAGTTATGTAAAAAAATAATGTTATTTTTGCAATCGTCTTAGATAGAAAGAGAAATCAATATCGAAAGATTACAAATCGATTTAATTTTATAGCAATCAATAATAATCAAGCTAAACTTTTTATTACATCAATGAAACAAATCTAAATCGAATAAATTATTCATTGGCCTTTCATCTGTCATTACGCGTTTAAATAAATTGACAGGTTGATTAAAATAAATTGAATTTAACGCTATTTATTGCAAGTAAAATAACACACGGCATTTTAAATCTTTCAAGCGTATAAAAAAAAAAAAAAAAAAAAAAAAATAGGATAAAAAACGTTTGCATCGCAAAGTCCTTGATATCCGTCCTTGCGCACGTTATTCATTCATTTCGCTAGCGTAAATTTAAAACGTCTAAACGGATGATTCTAAGAAGATTGATTGCGAAGCCGTTACGCGCATAAATCGTTAGCGTTTAGCGCTACACACGTATATACATCGCCTATGTTTACAATGTCGCTCTCAATTCCTCCCTCCCTCCCCTTCCCTTATTATATTTATGCTTATACGTTTCCGCGAAAAACAATACCCGATAAAATAATGTGTCGCGTTTGTTTGTCTTTTTTTTTTGTGTGTGTGTGTTTTGACGGGAAAAATATAAGGGATAAAAAATATGGTAATGGATGATTGGTACTAATTAAACGTAATTTAGGTATGTAATAAGCTGTAAAGTTATAGTAGGGCGAGGTTACTTTTTTTTTTTTGTTGATTGGATATTTTAATGCCATTGCGCTTAAACTCAGCGAAAATAAAATTTTATTTAAAGGCAATTTAACGATAGAATGGCAATGTCTATTTCGCAAATTTATATTCAAACAAAATACAAGTTTTTTTTCTTGAAAACAAAGAACACTAATTGTTATTATTATTTTACATTCTCTAACTAACAAGACATTTATATTTGATACTTTATAAATTGCTTGAAAATTTTTGTTTAAAAAAAAAGTAAAAAAAAACTTTTTTAACACAATCGTCCTATTGATTTTATGTTGAACAGCATCTCATGTTACAAAACCTGTCGTGGACAATCCGTTTCTGTGACACGTATATACATTTCCATTTAACGAACACAAAAAAATAAAAAAAAAAAAAAACGTGTTCAAATTTTAAAAGGCCATATCCAATTTCACCAAAGATACTAAACTCTAGTGTTATGGCTCTATAAATAAAGTAACTGAAAAAATGAGTTATTCATTAACGATTAATAATTTCTTTTAAAGCTACACACATCGTGAAAAATCTGATCATCCGCATTCGTTCCGTTCCCATTATTACAGGTAATAAAAGCCAATCTCCGCCTCTCGCCGTTTTCTTTTCATTTAAGCAAACGCGCGAGACGTCGTTCCTCGTTAACCCATTCGTATTTTTGAATTTTTTATTCTTCTTGGTTCTTAAACATATCCGCGCTTATTTACACGACTCGCGCAATCTCAAATTTCAAGCGGTTGAATCGCACACGCACAATGGATCTCTACGCACTCGTTGCAAATTACGCAACGCGCAAGCGCGAGAATAAAAAATATACACCGATTGGCGCGTTATGTGTATACATGCGTATATATATATATATATATATATATATATATATATATATATATATATGCGTGTGCGTGTTCAAAAATTTCAAAGGTTGTGTATACAGTTGGAGACGAGAGCTACTATCGTAATCGAAGCAGCGACTATAAGACGACGACTATGACGACGACACTCGTACAAACAGCGGCGCGGCTAAAGCAAACAGCGCAAACCGGACGTTCCCACACGTAACGCGTTTTCTCTCTATCTCTCATTGTGGTCGAAAGTCGATGCAAAGAGGAGGGAAATCGGCGGGCATCGCACGAAACGGAGAATTTAACGAAGGCACCGCAGCGCTGGCACATGCGAGCAAAGGGATGCGACGTGTATGGTTTTCAGGAGGACAAAGGTTACGAAAATAGAGGATACTCTCTCTACCTCTCTCTCTCTCTCTTTCTCTCTCTCTCTCACTCTCACTCTCGCTCTCGTCCTCTCGATGAATACATTCTCTGTACCGGATCTAACTAAGCGAGTAGTTCTCTCCTTTTCTCTCGGAAGAGATCGGATGAAGGCGATCGATGTTTGGAGAGAGATTTTTGAGGACGCGTTAATCCCCAGCAGCTTACGCCTACGATGGGAAAAATAACTATTGTGAATGTCGTACCGGTGTGCGATGGATCACGTGATTTTTTAAGTCGCCAGCTCGATGTGCGCGCGTGTGTGTGACATCTGACGTCTTTATAATTTGCTATTGTTGGTTTATGTGACGAAATGTAAATAAATAGATGCGGCTTAGCTTACGATGTATTATTCTTATTATGTTTTAAAATCTTCAAACACATTTATTTTAGTTTAATTCTTTATCGATATATTTTGATTCAAAACTGACTCTTAAAACTTTGACATATATACCAGATATAAATTTAATAATTGTATTTACGTGCGAAAAAATACGTTTAATTTTTTTACTTACTTTTCTTTAAATTTGATTCTCTTAAAAGCATATACATTTACGGGCGATAAAACTTTCATTGAAAATATTTTCGTAGTTGAACGACGATAAAAATCGCGCATAAAAAGATGAATGCTATTAGAATAACATACTCAATGTTTAAAAATAAAAAATAGTTGCAAAAAAAAAAGGTAAATACAGTGTTAAATAATTCGTCCTTCATACGTACACGCACACATACAAGCAGACACGACTTCTTCGAAAAATAGTGTACAGTTGCATTCAGAGAAGCGTAAAATATTCGCGATTTTACCTCGTTGAAATTGTTAACAATTTTCGAGCCGGAGCTAATTTAGTAATAATAACGTAGCAGGGTGTGTGTCTTCGTCTCTCTCTCTCGAACGTTATTTACATATTTCATGCTTCTAAATTGCGCCGCACAATTTTCAGTCCCGCGTACTTTGTATTTCACACGAGGCAATTGCGCACTCGCTCGCGCACTTTTCTACGATTGTTAAATGTACAGAAAAGAGTGAATTAAAAGAGAGGGAGTAATTGAATTAGATTTGATGTTTTAAATGAAGTACTTAAGAAAATTGCTTTTCTTGGATGTAAGCATCTTATTTATTATTAACATTTAGATACCGCAAATATTGTTATTTTTTTTACTCCTGAATACAAAAAACAAAAATATTTCTACTTATGTAATTTTGAAATTTTATCGTTCAAATCAAAAGTAGTCTAAACGATAGATTTAGGTTCTTTTTTCTTTTTCGTTTTTTATACGGTTATTTTAATAATCATAGATTAGATAATTTAAAATCTAAAAATAATTTATTTTTCATTCGCATGATTTATTACACCTCATTTATGCATAAAATTTTTATGTTATTCAAACATTTCAGTTTAATTCATTATTTTTATCGACAATTTTTACTTCATAATAATAATCAATATCAATTTATGACCATTCATCAAGACTAAAATCTAATATTGTTTTATCAAATCAGTATTTGTTTAACGCAAGTCACAATAACAACTCCATCGTCTTTCAACCGATGCATGGAAGACACGAATCACGTGTTACTCGCGACACGAAAAAAAAAATAAACAAATTTACGAAATGCATAAATTGTCCAATGTTTTTTTTATTGAGACAAACGATGATTGAGAACATTTTCAAATGTCACTTAAGCTTAAATATTAATTCATTAAAGATAAAGTTTGTATAACTTGAAAATAATGAAAACTTGAAGTGAATTTAACGATTCAATGAAGAAAAAGCAACGGAGTCAATAAATATTTACATTTTTTAGCTCACGTCCAATAAATGAACTTTCGGTTTGAAAAAATATATCTATATATTTCTTAAACCAAAACGTATATTTTTTCTTGCATAAAATTAAAATTTACCGATGTGAAATTTATCAAATTTTATGCTGCAATGAGTTAATTTAAGATTAATAAATGTGATTTAATATAACGTAACTCTTAGCAGTATTTTAAAACTTTAACGAAGAAGGACTAAAAAATTCACAATTTTATTTATTCTTAAATATTAAACATTCTTCATAAAAATTTATAAACATTTCACAAACTATTTTTACCTTTTTCGTAAAATAGTCAAAAAAAATGCTACAAGATACCTATAGACACATTCATCTCTTTTCCATCTTATTCTTAAAAAGAATATATATTTATATAACTATAAAAAAAAAAAAAAAAAGAAAAAAGAAAAAGACTTCCAGCTCATCGATCGAGCTCACAGACTCATACACACGCACACAGATATAAAGTAAGTTCGAAATCGAGTCATCGGGCTAGAATTTTCAAGCGCGCCGACATAAGTCTCACTCTCTATTTCTCTCATGGGCACGGAGTCTCGGTGACGGGACAATTTTTCGGCGCGACCGCGCAGGTAAAGCCTTCGTGATCGAGCCCCACTTGCCTGCCAGCGTATCGAAATATATATATACACATATATATATACACATGTGTGTGTGTATGTGTGCATAATGTATCTCGGTCCGATCGCGCATCGGCGCTCTGTATATAAATCATCTTATACGAATTCATCGTGTGTATATATACATATATATGGTCCGGGCAATTTGCATGGAAAAGCGGACCGAGATTCTTCCGCAACGTGTACATAACGTCGTCGCCGAAGACGCCACCCGCTGTGAGAGTCGAGGGTTGCTCCGCGATGTACATCTTTTTTCTTTTTTCTTTTTTTTTTTATACTTTGCCGCCTCCTACTGCGGCTTCTTTTCATTTTTTTCTTCTTTCTTCTTTTTGAGGAGATTCAGTCGGTTCTCTTTTTTATCCACCGTTACACGCGCGAGTGAAGTTTGATTTTTCCGAGATATGGTTGCGCGATGGACCTTTGAAAGAATGGCGATTGAGCTGTTGGAAAACGTATCGCGGTAGATGGGTATGTGTGTGTGTATATATAAATTTATATTGAATATTGTTTTTTCGTTTAGTTAGGTAAGTTTTGTAGGTTAATCGGTTGAGTGGTGAATAAAAAAAATTTTACAAAAATAAATGCAACAATCGCGTTTGGTTTATTTATTGTTTGAGTAAAAATTTTTTTTATAAAAATTTATAGTCGAATACTCGCGATGATTGAACTAGCGTCAGTTTTATTATTTGTTAGTTTTATTTACGAAACAAATTATTTAAAATTTAATGTTTTTCCTTCGACAAATATTTTATTTTCATAACATCTGTATACTTTCCTTTGAATTCCTGTAAATTGAAAATGTATTGAATAAAATATTGATGCACGAACAGTTAGTTTTTGTCTTTTTTTGTTTTTTTTTTTTTTTTTTTTGGATCCGCTTTTACTTTTATTTCTAAATGCAGCTTTCATTTTCGTAAAATTATTATACGCCCCGGCAAATCGAGAGACCTACATTTACGTGATTATAAATTGAAAAAAGATAAATTAATTTAATTATAACGAAATCGATAATAAATATGCTCGAAGAATTTATGTTTAAAAATTAAGTTAAACCGTGTAATTATTGAATATAAAATTTCTTCAAAATTTATTACATTATAATATTTATTAATGCGTATATGGAGTTTATTATTCCTTCGTTTATCGGACACACACACACACACACACACACACCGTGCGGCGTGTTTCGATTTTCTTGGATGACTCTTCAAAAACACGTTCGGATGAATTATGATTGTCGCTCTGGTGGAGGAATTTTTTTTCAAAAAGAAAGAGGTAGACAGAGAGAGAGAGAACGTGAACGTGCTTTAACCGACATGAGTCGCAGCATCGCGTAGGCAGAATGATAATTTTGAATCAGGGTACATTAAACGATGCGCGATGCAAAATAAAATTAATGGCCGAGCCAAAAAAGTACCGAACTCGATTCGAATTTTAATCGCGTTATTGTCGGACCTAAATTGCCGATTGATAGATGAAATATTATGCAAATTACGATTATTCCTGTGGAGCGTTCTTTTACAAGCGATGATAATTAGATGATTAATGCGAAGGAACAAAAAGTTGATGAGTACGTTGTAAATTAGAACATGGTAAAAATGTAACTTATTTTTTTTTTTTTTTTTCGATAACGATTCTTTCGATATATCGTTAGAAGAAAGAAAATTATTTTTAATCATCGATGCATTAATATCATCAATTTAAATTTTCGAAATTACACGCATTCGCGTATTTTAATATGCGATTTTACACGAAAGTTTCGTATTTTCAATTAAAAATTTTTAATTTTTTTGTTTTAGGTACGTACGCCAAAGTACTTAAATAAGATCAAAAATGCATAAAATAAATGTAAGTATAAATTTGCTGGTCTACAGTTCAATGATACCATCAATATCAATTAATATAATCACCATAAATTTTACTTCTATATATCAATTTAAATATCGTAATATTAATATTGCTTAAATGAAAAAAAAAAAAAAAAATAGAATTTTAATTATTCATAAAAAAAAAAAGGGAGAGTAAAGAGGCGAGGGAAACACTCTTAAACCGATATATTCCGCAGGAGTAATTGAATATTTTACTCTTTTAATTGGATTATTTTATCGTTAAAATAAATATATATATATATATATATATATATATATATATATATATATATATATATATATATATATATATATATATATAATGAGGTCAATATATCTGAGCAACGAAAGTAAACAAGCAAGTATCGTATCCATAACAAAAAAAATTTTAATTATGTTATATGACGTAAATTTATTATAAATAATAACGATCCAGTCGTAAGAAAAATAATTTATCGGCAAAACAAATGTTTCATTTAATTTTAATTTTATCACGTTATGGTTTCATCGGCTAATTCTAATTAAAAAATTTCCCCTCCGAATCTTAACGCAAACGCGTTTTTTTTCTCATGCATAGGAATAATCTTAAATCACAAGTGCACTTATAAACTTTACCAATTAATCAATAATAACCTACATATACGCGTATGTGCGCACGCACGCACTCACACACACACACACACACCCGCGCGCGCGCGCGCGTCACACTCTTGTGCGCAATCTCACCGTCGAAAAGAGCAGGATTCAGCAGCTTAATTTCAACCGCGACAGCGGAGGAGGGAAACTAAAGGGAAACCCCAGGAGCAATCGAGCGTTCGGGCGTATAACCGTGACCGGGAAAACTATCCGCTGCAGGTCTTGCGGACCGGTTAATAAATACACCGGAAAGCATAAGCGTTATATTGTGCGTGGAAAGCGCGCGATATTTGCATTATTTCGATTATATTCCAACGAGCTTTTGCTCGAGAGAGAGAGAGAGAGAGAGAGAGAGAATACACCGACGTGCGTTGGTTTCATCCGCTGCTCGATGTTTTTCCTTCGTGCGCAATTACGTATATACGTCTCGCGCTGCTTTACTTTACCGTCTCGTTTTGCCTTTTATATATATATGTTTGTATATGTGTGTTTGTGTGTGTGTGTATGTATATACGTATATATCCGAACGTTCTTGCTAATATCGTCCGCTCTCGAGAAATCACCCGCTTGGGTGCACTCGCGCGACGACAACCTTTGGGAGACAGAAACAGAGAGAGAGAGAGTCTCACTTTCTGTGATCCTATGGAGACCCCTAACGACTTTCCCCTTGCTTCCTCTCTTTTTTACTTGCCCCCTCTCTCTCTCTTTCCACTTTTTTCTTTCCTTATTTTTCTTTTCTTTTTTTTTAATTGTCACGCGCGGTTAAAGGTTGAAAATAATTCATTCCGGGGTGAAATGCTTTTTCTCCCTTTCTTTTTTTTTCCGTTTTTTTTTTGGAAAAGATTTTATGCTCCGCTTGGTGTAGAAGAATGTTTCTATGTACGTGCAGATATTTTTAAAATCGTCGCGCGCTTGTTTGAGACTTTCGTGTGTTGGGAAAAATATTTCAAAGAATTGTTTTTTCATTTTTCCATTATTTGTATACTTTAAAGGGATATTCATTTTGTTACAGTTTTACATTACTTGGCGAGACAAAACAAAATTAAATAAATAAAGAAAAAAAAAAGGAAATATCGAAGAAAAAAATTTGTAGTACACGAATACAAATTTTTTTCCTTGCAATCTTCGAATTTCGAGTTCTTTGTACTTAAAATTTATTTTTAAAGTTAGACTCTCGAATAATTTCTATAAAAATTTTTATACAAAGAAAATTAAAAATTTTGTTACATCACCTTCAAGTTTTCGGCGCGCGTAACAGTATTATTTTATTCTTGTTACAAATTTTAATAACACGATGATAATACGATGTAATCAATGCATCAATCAAGAAACAGTCCAATAACCTTCGTTACATTAAAATTTAAAAAAATTCCAACTCTAATCGTTTCCTTTATAAAATTGGCCCTTACTTCGCCATTAACCGCACAAAACAACACACTTCCATGTACATATTCAACTCTGTTATTTGAAAAAAAAAAAACAAAGAAAAAAAATTTTCAAGTAACGCTAAGCCACGCATTAATTAACGAGGCATATATGTGTGTGTGTGTGTGTATATATATATATATCTCGTTCAGGCGGCCTTTCTTAAACATACTAATCAGTCATGTAGCGCCTCGAAACAAAGGCAATTCTCCCATCCGATAATCCCGCAGATATATATATATATATATATATATATATATAATAACACGGGAAAAGAGAGAGAGAGAGAGAGCTCGTCTCTCGAAAAAATTTTTCGTGCGCGCCGTTGCACCTGCTTATATATACTCTCTCCTCCTTCTTCTACTTCGTCCTTTCGCACGCAAATTATCCCTCGTCTACTGCTCCATCTCGTTCGTTCGTTCTTTCCCTTCGCGAAAACTTCACGGAGCGCGAGTCCTCATATCGGCCCCGTCGTTTCTTTTCGCGCTCTTCTTCCCGCGGCGAATACCCCTAGGGAATATACGTATATCTACCTTAGTTTGCACGCGTTTCTCGAGTGCGTTAACAAAGGAGAAGGAAAGAGAGACACGTATATATCTATATATATGTATACACTCATCGAGAAGAAGAACAATGGCCCCGGCGGTTATTATTTGCGCGCGCGAGCGTGAGGAAGCGCTAAATCATCTTTTTTATCTGATCGTCCACGAGGGATTTCTTTCAGCGGGCCGTCGCCGCTAATCGAAGAAGGTTTTCGCCGAGGCTCCCGCGTGCGCCACTTTTTTTATTTTGCTTTCGTTGCCCTCGCTCGTTTCTTCTCTCTTCGCTAGCCTCTCGTCTCATATAATTCGCCGGGTAAATTATTGCGCTTCGTTTGCGCGCGTGCGGTAGTATTTAATTTAGTCTAATAGAACCGTCGACTTTGCGCCGGCACGAACGCGTCGTTGTCCACATTTATACATACTTATGAATGTGTATTTGTGTGTATACACGCGAGTTCGTTCGCATTTGCCACGGGTATTAATATTTATATACTTTCGTTGATTTATCGCCGGGAAGTCAAACCGTTTATAATTGTTGCAGGTGTACTTTTCTATCTCTCTCTTTCACTCACTGACTATTGTTGTTACGCTTACGGTGATTAATTTCGCCGGTTCGATTTTGGGAAAACGGCTCAATCCAACGATTGAATTTTCAATTGGGGGTGAGAGGGGAGGATTTGTGACTCGCCGCTTTATTATTATTTGCCAGTGAGCTGAAAGTGAGAGGGATAGAGAAAAAGAGAGAGGAAAAAATATGACTTTATTTTGTCGGTGGCGCGCTCGGACGAATCTTTATAAATAGTTCGTTATACTGTATTTTGTATTCAGTTATGCGGTCGCAGATTATTTATGATGCTCGAGAATAAAGTGTGTATATATGCCGTGACAATGTCAAATCGAATATCACGATTTCATGCTTTCGCGTATTTTATAGTATATTTAAAATAAAAAAGATCTAGCATCACGCGAAAGTTCACGTCTATGATTCCTGTATCTTAATTAAATACGAGATTTTCAAAATTCAAATTTTTATTGTCTTGACCTTTATTTTTTACAATGATTAATGGTTTTGTTAATTTCTTTGGTGATTAACGTTTCGTATACATATCTATTATTGTCATTATACAGAGTTTTTAAAATTAATGCAATTTTTATTATCAATTTTTTATATCGAATCAGTCTAGTTATTAAAAATTCAAATTTATATCAATAATTTTGTTTCCTTTTTATTTAAAAATTTTTCTTTCGACAATTTTTAATAAATTTGAATCATCTTTGTAAAAAATTTTTCAACGGTAACTTTATAAACAGATAATTCTTAAATAAATAGATTATTGTTAATTTTCTAGCTCCGTACTGTAAATTAGCAGTACTTTAAAATAGTTTGCAAGTAATTCCATCAACTCATCGCAGAACACGTTTTCAAAACGTATAACGCAATTTTCATTTTCTCGCGCGTAATCCTCGCGAAAAACTTTGAAACGAGAACGAATGACTGCTTTTAAAACAAAAAAAAAAAAAAATCAACGTTTGAAAACACGCCGTTATAGAACTAACTCATCTTTGCACACATACTCTGTCTATCGTAAAATAACGTCAGCATTACGATCACGATTAAAGAAAATTTCTCACGGCGAATCGTAATTGCCAGACGGGTGTGAAAATTTATTGGCCCCCCGTGGTAATCGCGCTCTGTGCTGGAAACGTAATTTCCCCTTTTAATAGAATGATCGACTTCGGTAGCTCGAGATGTAACGAGTTACGGCCAATGGAAAATAAAGCGAACGCTAGGGGGCGCTGCTACTCGGAAGCGCTTAAAAAGTTTTTCAGAGCCGCTAGTTTCGATTCCAGTCTTGAGTACCTCTCTCTCTCACTCTCTCTATCTCTTGCGCATTCTCTGTGTACACAGGACGAGCGGAGATAGGGAAAGGGAGATAAAGTGAGATGGTGTGCCTAATAAACTCGCTTGGTTTCTATTTACCGAACTTTTCTGTTTGAATAAAGAGTTAATTGCACCGCCGCGCGTCTTCTCTCTCTCTCTCTCTCTCTCTTTATCTCTTTATCTATCCCTCTATCTCTTTCTTTCTCTCTTTGGAGTTGCAACGAGGCCCGGGAAAGTTTCGAAGCAACTCCTTCGCGCGCACTTTCCTTTAATGAACGGGGAATCAAAGATTTTCGCTCCTCGATTTCTTCTTATCCTTCTTTTTTTTTTCCTTCATCCTCGTGACCCGCGCTTAGTTTAGTTGATACTCGTGGTTGAATCGTGTTTGCTATCGGTACTTAAGAAGGAGATGCCTCTGTAATACGATGGTTATACTTGAACGAAACTTTATAAGATGTTTAGATTGCTGTTGAATAAAGGCAGATAGAAAGATTGAGAAGCGTCTTACGGTATTTGGATATTGAGATCATCAAATCTTTGATTTGGTTTATTTAATATTATGAAATGCGTATTGAGGAGAATTGTTGAAACTTTGTGAGGCTTTCTAATTATTAAAATTTTATCTAAACTCTATTCATACTATCTTTTATAAGAAGCCGACATTAAATTATAAGATACAAATTGAAAATTTCTTAATAAACGTTAATACTTTTAGCTTCTATTCATGCTGAATTGTATTCACCATTAATTAATAAATATAATTTACTCTAATTCGTTGAATATTTAAGCTAGTTTATTATTTATTTTGCATTAGTTATGCTGCGTAAATACATAAATAATGTGATATGTATGGAATATACTATGTTAATATCTATTAAATGTAAAACAATTAAAGTGTAAACTTTATAAATTTAAATTTAATACACACAAATGTTAATAATAATAATTTGCAAATTAACGTTTCATAAATTAATCATCAAGAACATTCTACTTACTTGATAAATTAATGTGTATATTTTTTTAACCTTGAACTAGGCTATATTTTCCAAAATTTGTTTCAAAACAATTTATAAAAAATTATACACCGCCTACATTTTTACATTCTGGAAAATTAATGCGCTGTTATTTAACGACGTTTAGTTGTCGAAGTCAAGAATAATCATTCATAAAGTAATAAAAGAAAAGTACCCATTACGGTTAAAAAATGATCGAACAAGACACCACAAGCAACGAGAATTAGTATATCTTCTCCCTCTATCTCAAAAAGGTGCGGAGCTCGGAAACATCGTTAGTGTCATTGTTTGGCATCGGGAAAAAAATATTCTCTCACCCGCTGTGTATTGAAAATTGGTGATTTAAAAATACTCCTCGTAGGCGATTAGTCAAAGACAAACAAGAGATGGTAAAACGAGGCAGAAGAAAATCGAATAAGGACTATGTAAAGGCAACAGTTTGCACAGCCGACGAAAGAAACGAGCGCGTTTTGAAATCTGCTTTTTTTTCTCCTCCTCCACTCTTTTTTTTTTTTTTTTTTTTTTTTTTTACAACGTAAACAGTTTTAAGAGTTCGCTCGGATTTTCTTGTTTTTTTGCTTCTCTCTCGTTTTTTTTCTCGTCAGGGATAGACGTGACGTGAGTATAGTTTTAGAAAGTTCGCTACACTTCGATTTAACGGCCGACTTCGTCCTCCGTTTTACTTCTCTGCACTTGGCAACGGATATTACTATTTGATGTTCGATGTATCAACATGAGTTTTTGTTTTATCGAAAGTGCGCTAGCGCTTTTTTTTTTTTTTTTTTTTTTTTTTTTTTGTTATTTTACATAAAAAAAAATTAATAAATTTTATGCATAATCGATTCGCTATTGTATACTTTTATGGCTAGAAAAATAATAAATCTAACGTTTGAGTTAGGAAATAATATCCTGTTTTATAAAATATGCAAGTTTAATTTAAAAAAAATAATATATATATATATATATATATATTTCACGTGTTTAAATTCTTTATTTGAAAAAATTGTATTCGTTCTATTTTTTATTACAAAATTACCATCGCGCGCAATAAATTTTCCGCGATATAATAAAGCACGCAGAATGTATGCTTTTGAAAAATGTTTGATATGGTGTAGAAAAATATGTAAACCATATATATATAGCGGGTTTTGTGGATACTACTATTTTATCGGTAGATTTTTATCGCGAAAACAAATGATTTAAAAACTTTAACATTGATTTCGTAGCACAAGTGTGTATTGTAAATTTTACTTTTACGAATTTTTAGCAAACTCGTAAAATAAAGCATCGGCGCCGTAAACAATTAATTATTATTTAAATAACATGATATAAAATTTTTTTTTTTTATTTTATACCAAACCGACAATATAAATAACGATCTCGATAAAATCATTTTTCGTCGTAGCGCGGTTGAGTCGAATGAAAAAGTAACAAATGTTACAGCGTTATATCTGATTAATTTTTTGCAATCTATATATTTTTTCGCCTCTAATCTTTCGTATCTCCTTACAATCCTGCTTAATCTTTCTCGAAATTCTTCTCAAGGATAACCAGCTATCTCTTTCTCTCTCGCTGTCTCCCTGTCACTTTCGTTCTGTGTTCACCCACGCGTATCAAAATTAATCAACGAAATGGATAACCTGCCACAGGACGAATAAGAGAAAAAATAGTAATAATGATAATTATGGTGGAAAAAACTCGATTTTAAAATCATCGTGTCTACGAGAGGCGAGTCGTTGACGTCGATGTCCCCGCGTCGTGCTTAATCGAAATAAAAAGCATCAGATTTGCATGAAAGTCGGCTCTGCACAAAGTCGCTTTCAACTCGATCAAAAACACTTTGTATACATTAAGCCTCTCTCTCTCTCTCTCTCTCTCTCTCTCTCTCTCTCTCTCTCTCTCTCTCTCTCTCTCGGTATGCGAATATGCATATGCGTTAACGCACGCTTGCGAAGAGAAAAAGCAAAAGAGAGAAAGAGCGAGATTCACTTTTGAAAATTGAAAAAAACAGGATGAAAGAGAGACGCGGAGAGAAACCGAGCGGATTCGCGCGGACGAGGCAAAATTGATTATCCACGAATGCATATACATATATACATGTGTATGGTCGAAAGTTATCCGCGCCGCCGAAAGTAGAGGGAAATAAAAAATGAAAATGGGAGAGTCCGAGAAAACGTATCCCTTTTTTTACGCAATAAATCAAGCCATTAGAAATTCTCGAACGGAC
>OX465095.1:7375598-7395598 GCA_949987625.1 Chalcis sispes | reverse complement strand
ACGGCGGTTTTTCGAACGAAAATTCGTAATGTTACACAGTTTTAAATGAAAATTCGCGAAATTTTTTTTTTCACTGTTAAAGTTATTTATTTTTACGGCGCATTTATTTTATACGTTAAGATGAGATTTAACCGATGCTTGAAAAATTTTTCATGGTGTAATTACACTTTGAATAAATATTTTTTTTTTTTTAATATGTATATATATTTTTTTAATTCATGAAAATAAAATTTCCAATTTCATATTTCTAAAGTTTTATTGAGGATACAATTTGGCTTCGAAGAGTGTAACGTAAAATGCACGAATTTTGGTAACTAAATTATCCAAGTTTAAGATATAAGTTTTGTATATTATGTTCGAGTTGCAGGAAAAACAAATATTTATGAAATTTTTTATTTTCAGCATATCAGCGAAACAACGCAAATCTTTCAATAAATAAATACACAATTACTATTTTAATCAAATTTTTTTTGCCCACGATATTATTAAAAAAACTTCTAATATTACGAATTTTCGCACATCATTTTCGTAAATAAAATCAATAATGAAAACCGGATTAATGTATACATTTACAATGATTCCTCTCGAAATATATACCATTCCCAACTCGTATACATCGATAATTCAATCAATAAGCGCATAGCACTCGCATCCCCACGCGCTCACATAAATCCTTAAAATTTCACAAAATTTCCCATAAAAGAAGAAACGCGCGAATCGTTCTCGAGCGATTTGCAAAAAAAGCAAAGAGAAGAAAAAAAAATAATACCCAGCGATTCAATTAATCTAAAAGTTACACCGCATTCAATCGTCCAAAGCTTTGATTCCCTCTACCCTCCCTTATTCCCCTACAAAAAAAAAAAAAAAAAAAAAAAAAACATTTTATTCCGAGCAGCATATCAATTACTCACGGTTGGGATCAGTATAGTAGCGCAGCAAACGCAATGAAAAAAAAGAGTTATCAGCAGATCCGAGATAGAAAGAGAGAGAGAGAGAGAACACAGCTCCCTTCGATACCTCCAATTTTCGCGAAAGCCCAACGCGCGCGAAGATATTTATCGTTCGGCTAGTCGTAACTTTCGCCGGTTCTCCCCTCTCCAACCTCTCTTTCTATTCTCTGCCTCGTAGCCATCCGTAAATCCATTAAAAGTACGCGTTAACACTCGCGGCGGTAATATCGTTCGGCAGATTACAATAAAAATACGTCAGCGCCGTTTACTATACATACGTACATTCGTATACCCGACTTGGAAACGACGACGCGCGTGTGACGTGAATGCATATATATATATATATATATATATACATATATATATATGTACGTAAAGAGAATAAAAATAAAATTAGATGGAAAATCCTATACTTTCCTAACTCGATCGTTAACGAGCTGTCGATCGTTTCTGGACGTGCGAGCGTTTAAAAAAGAAAGAAGGAAAAAAAAAGAAAAAAGAAAATATACATAACGACTCGTTTTATATCCTTCCGACGATTGTTCTAATCGCTATCATACATCGATGTGAGAGGGAGAGAAAGAAATGTGAGAATATCGGATTTGTCGTAGCGTTGACAGCTACGTAAAAGTAGAATTATACGCACGAGGAAAAGAGATAGACGAAAGAAAATAAGCCACAGTAGAAAATAAAAAAATTGTGTATCGGCGGTGTGAGAAAGGGAAATTATACAGGTGCTCGCGCGCAAATGATGAATAAACAAACGCGAGAGAGTTTAATGATTGGTTTATGAGAAAAAATAGAATAAAAATAAAATGTCCGCCCGATTAAGCACGTACGAAACGATAAATGAAAAATTTGCATCGACCAACGATTGATTAATGAAAAATGTTTATTTCAGGTATATATTTGGCACCGCGGCTATAAAGCTTGTTTTACTTATTTATTTATTTATTTATTTATTTTTTGGCATGGCTATATTTTTTTTTTAATTATCTTTTTAACGGGAAAGACTTGTATAATTTCGCGAAAATTAACGCATTTAATTAATGCACAGTGTTTAAATTCAATTATCGTGCAACCGATTAATATAAACTTTTCGCGCGTAATTTTTCGGACTAATTTAAATCGCGAAACTCGAACGAATTCTTTTTTACATTTCATTTCAATAACACGAAATGATTTCGATATTTCCGAGCAACAAACGGCGATAAACTTTTCAATCGCATTACCGATCGGATTTTTCGAGAAAATTTAAAGACCGTTGCGAGATATCGAAAAAGAAGCATCGATGTTTATCAGCGTTGAACATGAAAACTAGCTAAAACATAATTTCAAATCGTACTTTTAAAAAACCCATGCATACGTATGTAGAAACAAAGTTCGACTTATTTTTTTCCTTCCATCGATTTATACACGCGTTCATCTCTTTCAAAAAACTTATTCGAAATCCGTACAGTTCTTATACTTTTTTTTTTTACGGAAAATAAAGCACGGCAAACTCAAAAAATTTTCCAACTGTACTGATTCTTTGGAAAGAGGTACATAATATATGCGTTAGACACTCGATACTTGGCTATTGGAGTGAAAAATTTTTACAAAACTAGAGCAACGCTCGATAATGTATAAGCTACACACACACACACACACACACACACAAACACATACACACACATTAATATATACATGTATACGCATTCGGTGAACCAAATGTACGTTTGTGCATATACTGGGTCAGTATTGATGGATTATTCGTAAATACATATATATGTATATATATTCGCAGTTTTAACATAAATTTTTTATTTCCCGTATTTTACTGTATAAGTTGCACTCGATTCTCTATCTCTCTCTCTATCTCTCTTGTAAATAAAAAAAGAGGCTTTAAAAATTTTTACACTCTCGCGTGCTAAATTCGCGAATACATATTTTGCACTTTTGAGAGAAATGTAAGATTTTATACCGTGAATGCATAAATGGTAAAAACTTTTTTCGAATGTTTCAAATTTGATATTATAATTATTTATATCGGTTACATCATGTAGAATATATTATTTTTATAAATTAAACTTGAATACGTTTCAAAATTACACGCCAAAAATTGTTTTATCAATGTTCATAGTTTGAATTATTTATGATACGTTCCTGTAAATATTAACGTCTTTAAACTGAATCAGTTCAAGTCAATAATAATCCAGTAGTATAGAAACGGCATCGGAGCCGCTATCGCAATATTTGTTTCCGATTGATATTTTGTCAGAATCAAAATCGTATTTATTTCACATCGGAAATGTTCAAGTACCCTTTCGATCGTAGATCTTTTTTTCCCGCATCCGCATACATATCACACGTCCTGCTTTTAGATATATCAGAGACAAAATCGTATTTACATCGTCGAATACAAAGCGTATACAGCGACGAATATGTAAATAAAATTAAGATTCAAAAGAGAATATTAAAAGATTGACGGTCGACGATCTATTATTTAATGGAAAATTACTCACTGACGAACGGTTTCATAAAGTATATACACATCGGCAATGATTTCCGATTCAAAAATATGCGCACATGCATATGCACATCGGCAATATCACCGTTCGTCATAATAATACCGCAATCATCGCATGCTTCAACGACATTTTCCGAAAATCAAGTCCGTATATTCGCACTAATCAAAAGCGGAAGAGAAAAAAAAAAAAAAAAAACAATTACAAAGAAAAAGCGAAAACGAGCGCGCGCGTATGTGCGCAAATTTTCCTCGAACGATTCCGTATCGGTGCATATACCTCAATACGAACGATGACAAAACGAAGTAGCAAAAGAAAAAAAAAAAAGCCAATTGAAAAAAATGAATAAGAAGAAAATAATTCGTAGAGCGGGACACAATTCGCGAGCTCGCAAAACGATTCGTTGATAATCGAGAAGTGACGCGAGACAAAACCCGCACGGACGCGTCACACGACAACGGCTACGTTGACGACGACGACGACGACGACGACGACACGTCGGTATGAAAATGACGAGCCCTGTTACACGTATACATATATATACTCGCGCGCGTATACTGAACGAGAATAGAACGCGTGCATGGATCGGACGCATTGTACCGCTTGTATACACTCTCACGCGTGCACACACACATACATACACACGGGTCAAGCGAATCATTGCGGATGCAGCTGACCTGTCGTTTATGGCCGACGCGTTAATTGCGGCTTTCAGAATTATACGCAGGCGCTCATCGTCGTATTCCTCCCCCCCCCCCACCCGCCCCACCCTCTTCCCCACTTCCCCTTTATTCCCACGTATAGGCAAGGCTGATTTCGCGTACCGCAAATAATTATGCCCCGCTGAGGTTTCCCTCCCTCGTGTTATGTAGACAGAGAAAGAGGCAGAGAGAGAGAGAGAGAGAGAGAGAGAGAGAGAGAGAGAGAGAGAGAGAGAGAGAGAGTCGAATTCGGTGGCTTAAATTGTCGACGGGTTTCGGGATTTGTACGCCCGATTGCTCTTTAATTTGGCTCGACGCGTAAAGGAGAGAAAGATGTGTGCGAGATAGCGCGAGCGCTTCATTTATACGCGTTAATCATGTATACGCTTTTTTCTTTTTATTTAAAATGGATGATAGCGAGTGAAGGTTTACTTTACTTATTTTTTATTTTTTTTTTTTTGCAATGCAAATTAGTATTTGTTTTTACTTTTTTATTCTGTTTGTTTAATACTTGCGCGACTTTATTTTCGCGTAATATGGTTTTATTGGTACACAATCTTCGAAGCAAATAATTTCTTTTTCAAATTCATTGGGTTTTAAAATTATTTAATTTCGTAATTTAATGCTTTTACATTTATTTACTAAAAAAAAAAAAAAAAAAAAAATAGAAAAAAATGTGGTAGCATAAAAAGAACACCGACGCATTTTTTCGTCAAAACATCTTCAAGAACAAGACGATGAAATTCCATAAAAATCTGCATCGATAAAACTATACGCTAAATTCGCTCTCGATAATCGCTACGAATCGGTCGAAAAATTTTTAGCACGATTTATATGAATGTCTCTCTTACAACAACGGGAAATTCAAGTTTCATTCATCGCGCTTATCGGCGACTGCAATAACCTATAGCATACTCACGCGGTATTGCGCAGGAAATTAAATCGATATTCAAACTCTCCCGAATGTAGCGGGGAAAGCGAAGAAATTTAAAACGGACAGCCATGGAAGGTGTGTCGGAATTGTCTTTGTAAGAAGCGAGACGATGATGAATGAAGATGACGCCGCTGATGCTTTTAGTCGCTCGACAGCCGATAATGTCTGTCTTAGTTGAGGGAAAGAGAGATAGAGAGAGAAAGATGGAGAAGTTTAAGTACAAGATTGGGGATGAATTTATGGGTAAGAGTTGAAATTTGAATAATTCAGATATCGCGAGGAGAATTTTTCATTTTGATTTGACCTGATAACGGAAGCATTTCCAGTTTGCATTGGCTTTCAATAGTTTACTTAGCTTTTGGCCAAAAAAAAAAAAAAATAGAACAGAAAAACAAAAATGGAAAAGTCGTTTAGCTATCTGCTTTACATCGATTTTCATATAAAATAAGACGAAAAAAGTTCTCATCACCACCTCCGCTAAAAGTATGTTAAAATATTCAAAACAAAAATTCGCGATCATCGACAGTTAAATTTTAAAAAATCGCTTGATTTTGATAGTTACAACGCAAAGAAAAAAAAAATTTATCGAATTTTATAATTTTAAAGACACCTCTCTTTTCCCTTTTTAATCCAATCAAAAGCACAAACGCTTTCTGTATATAATCTCGAGAAAATTGATTTTTATAACAAGATTTTAAAATACTTATAAATAAATTCGAACGACATTACGCGTGCAGTAAGCGTATGCATATTTTTAATGCGTGTTACGTTTTAAAATTATAACGAAAACGCGCCTCGTTGAACTTTTCGATTCACAACATCTGACCCATTACGTTTACCGGTAAAGTCGTCGAACCTTAAAATCTGGCTCAACGACCGATCTATCCTCGCTTAATTGAATTCAAAGTAAAGGACCAACCAAAAAGTAGTAAAGAAAAAATACACATGCACACGTAAATGCATACACACAAAGCTCAAAGAGAAGTCGTGTGCCTTGCGCATTCAAAGCGAATAAAATTCATCTTTGAGCTTCAAGCTTTGAAGCCATTTACAAGAGAGAACTTCACAAGGCGCGAAAAATGAGCGGAGATGGAAAAAGAAGGGATGGAAAAGAAGCGAGTGAACGATTACCCAACGACGTCCGGTCGCTCGAGAATCCGCTCGTCAAACGGGGTAATTTACACAAGCGAAAAAGAAAGAAGATGGATTGGCTCGGGAATGGGATTTAGGAAACTCACTCGCGGCGAATTATGGAAAATTGTCACGAGCGCTTATATATGTTTCGGAGAGCGTACGGTGAATTTGGAATATCGAATGGATCGAAATATGTACATAAAGTTGAGCCTTTGAAATATTTAACGTTGGCTATTTAAATTTTAGTCCAAAGACATTTTTACGTAACTTTCGAGGATGCGTTTTATACATTTAACATTTAATATTAACAATTAAATTTAACAACGGGTGTTAAAAAAAAACAAAAAAAAAAATTTTATTGCATCGCTGCGGTGTTATTTTCTCATAAAAATTTTATACAGCTAACACTTTTAGTGTAAAATTTCTTTTTTTTTTACACGCCCGCAAAAAATTAATTCCTTATAGAATTCGTTTGCCTTTTCGTAGGTCTCGTCGTTCGCATAAATAGAAAGCGCGTATAAAGTAAACTTTATTTAGCGCGTTGAATTATTCTACACTAAGCGTAAATTGTGAAACATCCGGATGGTAAATTCGACGAAAACTTGATCTTATTTTTTTTTTTTTTTTTCGAAAAGAAAGAGCAAAAAGCGCCTTTTACAAAAACAAACCCGACGGCTATTCAAATAATTCATTAGTCATAAGATGCGCATACGTGACGTTCGTTACGGATGTAATTTTAAAAAATTGCCGAATTTTTTATTACCGACCAGAAGTGTACCTTTCAGCGAGTACACATTATATTAATTTTTTTGTAATATATGCATGCATATATATATACATATATATATATATATATATATATATATATATATATATATATATATATATATATATATGTTTTATTACGGGACATAAAAACGTCGCGTAAACTTTAATTAGTCCTTAAGGGCCGAAGTAATCCTGGCAAAATATTCCAAAAAGAAGTTGAAAGTTTTGAATGTAGTCTTGAAAAGCCAATTTCAAGTTTTAAACTAGAGTCATTTCTATTCCGTGGCTTAGATTTGAATTAACTTTATTTTTTCCTCTTTTTGTCTCTCTCTCTCTCTCTCTCTCTCTCTCTCTCTCTCTCTCTCTCTTTCTTGCATTTTTGTAACCGCGTAATTTGAATTCGCGCTATTTCAATTTCCTGACCGAAAATTTTTCTGCGTTTCTTACGGCTAATATTCCGGATATCATTATTCCGGCGATCTAAAAATTTTTTTAACTGATTATTAACGCTATAACATTTCTTTATATATTCTATGTCACTTTAAGAGTTCAATTAAGAAAAATCGAATGTTAACCACAAGTATTTTAAGATTATGTAAAGTATTTTATTATAAACAGTTTCTTTCAGTTACGAAGCATATTTATAAATTCCATTTACAAAGCCCTTACAATAAAGTAAGCAACAATCAAAAAAAGCCGTTTACCAAATTCAAAGCAACACGACGACGGAATAGAATAAAAAGCCGAGAGTGCCAAATTAACCCAGTTCTAACGCACTCGAAAGTAAAGGAAACAAAACGATGCGATTATACCATTATTAAACGAGAAAATTTTGCGCATAACAATATTTAAGTCTTTGCCCAATTGTCTCGTCATCGCGTGCATCGTTATGCATTCGAATGCATATCCACAAAAAAAAAAAAAAAAAAAAAAAAAAAAAAAAATAAAATAAAAGGAATAAGGAAAAGAAAAAAATATATTGCCGTTTAAAACATGCAAATTGATTCCTTCTGAGACGTTTGAGTAAAAAATAAAAATAAAGAAAAAATAAAAAAAAAACCTTAGAAGAAAAGAATTGAAAGAAGAGCCTCTCGAGCGAACCCAAATACATACGTATAGAAAAAACAATCGAATAAGTTTAAAGAGAAGTGGAACAATTAACAGGTAAGAAAGCGCACGAATCCAAAGAGAATACGAGAGAGGAAGAAAACGAAGAAAAATAAAAATAAACGTAGAAGAGTAGTAGGCGAATCCTCACAATTAGGGAACGAGGTAGCATGTAAAAACTCTTGACTATATATATATATATATATATATATATATATATATATATATATATATATATATATATATATATATATATATAAATTGTTTGCAAAAGATAAAAAAAAAAGACGTTGCGCTTTAAAGACACGCGCGAGTTTTGTTTTCTCCTTCGCCGTGCGGCATGTGCATCTTTTCTTTGTACTCTTCGTTTTCCCTCTTAACCCCCGTTTCTCATTCTTTATCTTTCTTTCATTCACCCTGCGCTTTGAAAATACTGCAACTGCGGCCCAGTTATACAAGTCGATTGTTCGACGCGTTATTCTCAAGTTCAACTCCTCGATGCTTTATGCATGCGTATATTCGTTTCTTCGTATATTTTTTTTTTTGTGCTCCAAAATTTACGAATGATTTATATGTATACATGCGCATAAGGGAGAATTTACGATCGCGTATGCAAATATACCGTAAATAATTTCAAAACGTCGCGGGCAATGCGCTCTCCCATACACACACATACACACACATACATACAGTTCGTAGTTATAGTGTGTATACATGTGTGTGTATATATATATATATATATATACACAGGTCAGTTTTTGCCGTGCGCGCGCGCGTTTCCTTGTATTCTGGTAGTTGCGTTGACCGATATAACAACAACGACAACGAGTACGAGAGAAGAGAGACCATCCGGGCGATGTTACTCGTTCGCTCGCTCGCTCGCTCGTTCTCGCGCTTTGACCAACTCTTCGCGCGCGCGTTGGTGGATTTTAACGAGCGGAAAATTGTTGAACCACACCGCCTGATTTAACGGTTTAGTTTTCTCTCTATTTCTTGCTCACTCTATATTTTTCATCGGCTCTCTTTATCGTCATGAATTCCTATCGCTTTTTCATTATTCTAAACCTTTCCACTCTCCTTCGACGTTTATTTAAAAGCGCAATAAAAAGGTATCGAATTTCGTGATTTTAAATAAAAGACCGCAACATGACGCGTCACTACTCACCGATAAAACGTTAAATTAGTTCGACACGCTTAATTGATTAAAATTAATTTATGACTTTACATACACACGTACGTATACATATATGCGCATTATTCGCGTGTACGAGCGCGCGTTTTATCCATCGTCGTGTGTATACGTGTTCAAAGAGGGGGATATGCACAATACATTTGGCGCAATAAAATTTGACGCGTAAATACACAGCGGTGACGTTTTCATAACCTCGGGCGTAATTTGATGTGGCAATCAAATTGTTTGGCTCTTTTTTAGCTCGAAAAATATTGACTGTGTGCGTTTCCGATTTCTCAATTTTTACAGAACGTAGATGCTAAACTAACGATTCGATATATACGACGACGACTAAAAATTTTGCTCGTTTTTATTTTTATTTATATTATTTAATAAAATTTATTTACTTTTTTTTTCATTATTTTTTTTTTTTTTTTTCATTTCGATTAACGATCATATTTGAATGTTTTTGTTGCGTTAACATTCGAAATTTTAATATCAAAAAATCAATGAAATTATCGAGTATATACGAAGCAAAAATCATTATCAGCATAAATAATATGACTCAGTGCAGTTTGATTGTCTATTCGTGTAAAACAGAGGGAGGGAGAAAGACCGAGAAAGGTAGAGAGAGAGAATTGATTTAGCTTTCGGTAATGTCGACTAATCTCTCAAAATACCTTTTCGTTCTGATGTTTACTATTTAGTTAATGGCTGTAAAACTTCGATTAATTTCCGTATTGTTTCATTGAGTAAAACCAATTGTCGGGTTGTTATAAAACGTAAGTTGCTTTTAAATAACTTTTTAAATGAAAACTTTTATTATTCATAAAAGCAGTTTTCAAAATAAATTATTAATTAAATTTCACATATTATCGAGAAAAATACGACCAAGCGACGAAAGAAAAAGTTTTTCAACCATTATTAAATCACTTTAAAAATCACTAAATTGTTTAAAAAATAAAAGCTTTCCTCGTTCTCGAAGATATAAGCACGTATAACGGGTGATATAAGGGAGGAAGTAAAAAAAGAACGTACGAGAAAAAGAGTAAGAGAGAAAGAGAGATATATGGGACGTCATAATGAGGAAAAATGAAAGAAATCGTAATGATATAGAAAGAGGAAAATAAATGTAGATGGAAATTAATAAAAGTGCCATCGTTCAATATAATTTATATACTGCATTAAAAGGCTAAAGCTCTCTTCTAGTCGCATTGACGTTGGATATTTACTCGATAAAAAGAAAAAAAAATGAAATTCAAGGTAAAGTATGCGCAAATAAGATTACGTCTAATGTAATTTATTTACGGATTAAAGATAAGTCAAAGCTTCGTATTCCTCGTTATAATTTTTAAAGGTTTTCTTCTCGAATTTTCATTGTTCTATTCAACACCGTTTAAATTTAGCGTCGTTTACTTTGAAGTTGAAAAAAAAAATATATATTTTGTATAAACAAAAAGTTACAAAATGTAAACAACATTCAAAGCATTTGAAAATTTTTAATCAAATAAATTTTTCAACTATTCTTCAATTAATAAACAATTCCCCACAAATTTTTACAGTATATTTATTACTTAACAACGATATAAATTCGCGAAATTGTATTTAAAAGCATACCCGAAAGCAATCCGCATTAATCAAATTTACCTGGCAATAGTTAAATCAAACATAACTGTAAAACAAAAAAAAAAATTAATTAACGTAGGTATTTTAAGATTCCATTGCTCACAAGTCGATTTCATTTTTTAAAGTCTCTCTTCTGTAGAACAAGAGGAAAAAAAAATGAAAGAAACGAAAGGGTAGAAAAAAAATCCCCCATCGGGTAGATACACACAAGACCCCAATGTTTCTTCTTTTTCCTTCGCTCGTTCTTCTCTTAAAACCTCCAAGAGCTTCTCGAGGGAGAACGAACTCGAACGACTTCCACCTTAATCCTTTCCCTATTCCGAACGTAGAAAGTTCCCGGTTTGTATATGTACATAACCACTGGAAAGCGAGTAAACGGCGCGAAAGAAATATAAGCGGGGCGGAGAGTGAGAGTGAGAGCCACACACGAAGAATTAACTAAGCTGCCGCTAACGCAAGAGATGTAACAAACAAGAGCGAAAAATCACGGAAAATTTCCTCTCTTGAGTAAGTAATGGAGAAAGAAAACAATTCAAGGTAAACAAGGCGATCTCTCTCTCTCTCCCTCTCCTCGTCTAAGAAAATAAGCAAGCCCTTAAAGAAGCGAAAGTAAGAAAAAGAGGGATAGAGAGATAATCGAAAAAGAGGATGAGCAGCGGTTACATCCGAGCGGGATTACACAGCTGAGGTTTAACGCGCGCCGAGCTTTCTTCTTTCCTTCGCCCATGGGGACGCTTGCGTGAAGGAGTGTAAGAGCTGTAAAGGAAGAGAGAGAGAGAGAGAGAGAGAGAGAGAGAACGCAAGACGACTATATACGCGAGTCGTTTGGAAATTACGTCGGAAGAAATTTCGATCCTTCCGTACCTTTCTACGCGAGCTTGCGTCGCGTTTTTCTTTATCTCATTCTCAAGCGATCGTTTCAGTCACCTTATTTTTTTTTTTTTTTTATTTTTTTAAGAAATGGAGATGCGAGATGATAATTTTGCTTGGGTAAGGGAGAATTGACGCAAAAATTTTTTTCTAATTTCAGAATAATGCACGAATTATTTAATATTATACAATAATTGTAGATTAATTCTTTACCTTACAAGTTGATTAATAGACAAGAAATATAAAAAAAAAAAAAGTTTTTATTTAAAAAAAAATATATATATATATTGCGAATCTAAAAAAAAACATCAATAAAAGGAACTTGAATGTAAACTATAAAAATTACTATCAAATCGAACTAAAACTTGGTACTACTCGATCAGGCAATAAACTTTTGAGACAAAAAATTCTATGAAATTAATTACTTGTATTCGTAAAACTCTATACCTACGTTATTACTTGTTTTTTTATTTTTTTTATTTTTTTATAGTCGGTCTATGTATTCCAAATCAATTAAAACTGTAAAGAAAAACAAGAAAAAAAAAAAGAAAATAAAAGTTCGATGAAAATGTAGGAGATACTATTTGTTTTTCGTATAGTAAATAAATTGAAGTAGTCGATAGTTTTTTAGTGCGCGCGCTCGTGTATAGGTTTGATTTTATACTGTAGTTTTCTAAAATGACGAAATGAATCAATGTTTGAACGCGACGTGTGTGCGCCGGTTTGGTCGTTGCGGCTAAGAATTTACATTTTATAAATAAATCAGTCCGAATCTGCATTCTGGATTGGTTTTCGAAAATGTTTATTCGTTATTCCATTTCCCAATGAAAAATTGTTAAAATATTGAAAAAAATTTTTTCTTTTCTTCTTGTACCAGTTAATTTGACGAATAAACAGTTTAAACGGTGATATTTTATTAAAATTATTATTATTTTTTAAAATTATTGTAACGAATACGTAATAGTCTACATCATGATAAATATTATCTAAAATTTTTTAAGTGTATTTTAAAAATGTTAATATAATAAAATTCTCTTTCTTTTATCTCCACGCGAAATTTCAAATTAAATTAAAAAAAATTAATTGTTCAATAATACCAACAGGTAATAAAATTATATTTATATTAGTTTTTGAAAATTCAAAATTTCAATATTCCGTCTCTCACGAACAAAAGGGTGTTAATTGAGAATCCGCTTCAAAAGGTGCTAACTCGGATAATAACAATAACTCGGATTTCACGGATTTCGCAGATTTTAAATTAATATTCTTTTATTCGGGATTCGATTAATTCATCACATTGATGAATTAATTCATCAAAAAGTGAATTTTATAAAAATAATAATAATAATAATAATAATAATAATAATAATTAAATTATTTAAAAAACATAATAAAATGTGCATTAATATACTGCATTTAGATTGATTAAATCAAATAAAAATAAATGAAAATTTTTGTCCTTGTATTATTTAAAGTAAAAAAACGAAGCGCAATTAACGAGAGATACGCTTCTTCCTACAAAGCAATTCAATTCAATCCTTAAAAAACGAAATAATCATCAAACTTTTCTCCCCGCGAGTAATGCAATTTTCTCGTATCTAAAATCAAAGGGAAAAATCTCATCCACGTACACATAAAAGCATCAAACGCCTAAACCATCTTCCACACGAATCCGAAATCGCGATTTGTCGCGGCGCATTACAAAAACCCGTACCGTAAAGGCAGCAGCTATTGCAAGAGGGAAAGAGAGACGCCGATGACAAATAAATCGCTCGAGCGGAGTTCTTTCCGCAAGCACCTTTACTCTCTCTCTCTCTCTCTCTCTCTCTCTCTCTCTCTCTCTCTACCTACAGAAAGAGAAGAGCAAAGAGAAAGAAACGAGGATCGAATGCAAGTGTAACCGCGCAAAGGCCGATTATCCCTCTCTCTCTCTCTCGCTCGCTCTCTTTCACTCTTCGAAAGCAATCTTTGTGTCGAGGCCTTTTTCCTCCTTCGCCACCGCCTCCGGGGGTATACACAAAAGGGACGAAGCGGCGAAAAACTATCGGGGAAAATATATCGAAGCCGGCCCGGGAATCAAAGGGCCTGCGCGCGCGTTTTCTTCTTCGAAGCTTTTGTCGGCGGACTGGCTGCATCCTCGACAAATCGTTCGAACGGCCGTGCATCCGTTTCCTTCTTATTTTTTTTCAACCAAACACTCTTCCCCTCTCTCTCTCTCTCTCTCTCTCGTGTTCGCGTACCGCTGGTAGTAGTAGGTGGTTTGCGGAGGAGAGAAATGGTCTAACGTTCAATCTTACTTTTCGGTGAGTTTAACTCTCTGGTTTTAAATGTGAGAGTTAGAGAAAGATAGATAGATTGGTGGAGAAAGAGAGAGAGAGGGAGAGAGAGAAAGTAAGTTTGGTATGATATTATCATCGATCTTCATTTGTGGACGATTATATTTAGCTTGTGTGAAAATTAATTTTCTTAAATTAGACGTGACATTCTCTCTCGCTCGTTCCGTTCAAATAAATTGAAAAATAAATTTAGATGTGAAAAGTTTATTTAAACGTGAAAGTGATTTTTTTTTTTTTTTTTTTTTTTTTTTTTGAAGCACCGTCAATAAAAATTGTCAATTAGCGTTTTACGATAATTTTTAAAAGTGAGGTTTTTAGTTATATATATATATATATATATACACATATGCACCAGAAAGTGTAATAAAAGTTTAACGCATAAAATTATTATCTACGGAAGCACAAAAATATATATATCATTAAAATCACTACGCGCTCACGTCTCTAAAAGCTTTCAAACTACAAGATGAAACCGTGAGATCGTTACTACTGTGCATAATCGTATATAACTGTCATAATTTTCTGCTTTTCCGCTACCTGGAATATTTATATACATTAAAATAATTTGTTTGGAAATTAATTATGATTAAGAATTATTACTAATTTTTAGATAAATTGTTAAAAGTTACGAGAATGAGAAATACTATTATTTATTAATATTTTCTCTTGGTCGTAAAAATTTATTCATCTTAATAAATAAAACTTCTATGAACTGTCCAGCATTAAAAAACTAACATTTTTATAAAAAGAAATTTATCCATCTAGACTCCATCTTTTATTCCTTTCAATTCTTATAGTCGATTCGTCACGGGATTTTAGGCTGCAATGACTTTTTTTCCACATCCTCTACCATTTCCTCTCTTTCTCTCTCTGTCTCTCTCTCTCTGAAATTCTCTTTTTATTCGAAAGCGCGTAGGATAGGAGAAAATGAAGGTCCGCGCGTGCAGCGGAAAAAGCGTAAAACTCACCGTTGGCTTTTACGTTGGAAACGAGGCCGCAAATGCATCGACGTAGCGGCGACAACGCATCGTGTATGAGTGTATGTGATTGAGAGAAAAAGAGAGAGAGAGAGAGAGAGAGAGGGGGGGAAGGAAGAAATGCCGCCGGGAAATTTTTATGGGGGACAAGTCGCTGGGACGATTGCGAGCTCTCGAGCGAACGAGTGAGAGATTTTTCCCTTTTAGCACGAGACGGGATTTTAAGATGGTCTCTTTTTAAAGCTCGTTCGATTGAAAACGCGAGAGCGAACGATAGAGAGAAAGAGAGAAAAAGATAGAGAGAGAGAGAGATGATGCTTCCTCGATCGTACGTTGGATAGGAGAAACGAAGCGAAATTGAGCGCTGACCTGTGATGCTTTCGACTTATGTATAGTATGTGTGTTCGTCTGCACGACGAACGACTTTTATTTAAATTGTTTATTGTCGACTATTGTGGAAATTTATTTATTTTTATTAAATGGTTGTTATAAAATATTCAATTAGTTCTGCATTTGGTTAATACAAACTTTTGATTAACTAAATTAATTTTCAATGTTTATGTTTGTTTCGATTTTATTTTAAGCTCGTTTAAAAAGAAAAAAGAACGAACTGTTGCAATCAATATTATATGTGTGTACAACTTGCAATTTTTAATGGAAGGTAAATTTTTTTTTTTCTTGTACTCTTTTATTACGAATTTTCGATTTTGTATAGATTAATAATTGTTACAATTATTCTTTTATTTATATGAATAGGAAAAAATAATACACAATTTTCATATTTCACTATCTCGATCAATGCCGAAAACACGATGCTTAAAAAGCCATCGTTGTCGGAAAAAGAAAAAAAAAAAAATTAGACGTTCTCATTTGTCAGAGAGCAAAACCTTGACACTCCAAAAATTGACCATATCACGGGGCTGCACAATAGCGGAACCGTGAAAAGCTTTGGCTCGATTCATACTAACATACACACACACGCGCGCGCGCGCGCGTATATAACGAGAGCTTCACCATCTACATAAAAGAGCGGAGGGTCAACAATGAGAAAACGATACATAAAGAGCCGTCGGTGAGCGAAAGAGAAAAAGCGAGAGACGATGCAGGCGCGCGTTTCCATCGAAGACACGAAAGAGAGCAGCTCAACGGAGAAAATGGAAAAGAACGACGAGCTCGACGGTCACGCCTACGGTACGAGAGAGAGAGAGAGAGAGAGAAACGTTTATGTATACCTGTATGTAGTGGCCGGAGTTCAAAGCCCGTGAAAACGCGGGCCTGAAAAATCAGCCGGCATTGGGGCGTTTTCCAATGGGGCTCTTGGTCCGACTGTCTCTATGTGTATGCATGTGAGTGTACGTGTGAGTGAACGAATTTTCTCTTGCACGAATAAATATATATATATATATATATATATATATATATATATACATGAATATAAGCGTATATAGGTGCATACCCTGGATTTTCAAATCTCCGGCTCTATTTATTCCCCTTCGCTTGTCTATTTATCTTTTTGCTTCTTTTCTTTCCTTTCCAGCGCGTTATATACGCGCACACGCCTTCTTCTTCATTTTTCGCGCGTCAAAGAGGAAGAGAAAGAGAGAAAGAGAGTGAGATAATCCTAGTATACGCGTGGAAAATGGAAAATGACAGAGGTAAAGAAATAGAGGAAGAAAAAAGAAAAAATTTATACACGTATACACATACATATATCGAAGTACGTATGCGCTGTATGTATACTTAATATACGCATACGCATGGATCTCGTAATAAATAGATACGATAAAAGGCGCGCTAACACACCGGAAACGAACGCGTGATAATACGCGCGTCGTTGGCTACGAGTAACTCGCGCGGGAAGGTTAATCGGCGAGCTTAAAAAGATAAATAACACCGGGGCCGTGACGTTTTATTGTGCTTTATCGTTAAATTTGCATTGTCGCTTGGCAAAAAAAAAAAAAAAAAGAAAAAAAAAATATATATAGCAAGTAAGATTGTACACATCAGGAGCTTGAGAGAACGAAGCTGTGATTCTTTTCCTACTTTTTATCCACTTGCACAATGCGATATGCGCGCGCGGTTTGTCCTCTTTTGCGAATTTTACCTTTATAAATTTCTGTTCTAGGTCGCACGGCGCGCTATGTGCCGCGCGACGGTTTAAATTTACCGGAAAATGATTTATTCACGATGGCGCTATTTGTTTTGTCCTTTATCCTCTTTTTTTTATTTTTTTATTTATTTATTTTTTTTTTTTGCCCGTTTATTTTGTAATTAATTTAATAATTTTTTTTACACTTGGATACTCAAGGATATTTTTTAACCCATTTTCGATTAATTTTTTTGCTTATATTTTTTTTTCTTTCTTTTGTTGATTTTAACATTGTTGTAAAACTGTAAATTTTTAAGATTTATTTTTTTTTTTTTTTTTTTATCAAGATTTTTTATAAAAAATAAACTTTTACAAAATTTTACATATTGTTGTTATAAAAATATTTTTTTCACATTTTTCTATCTTCACACGTCGACGTTATTCAAAGTATGTATGCTCGTGGAAAATTGATATTTTCTTCGATACTTTAAACGCAAACAAATCTTGAACATATTTAAAAAAAAAATAAAAAAAAATTTATATCTATTATCCGAATATCTATTTAAAGATCAATATTTACAATATTTTCTACGAGACTATTCCGTTCACCGCGAGAACTTCGAGCTAAATCTTGATTAATGTCCTACATTTCTCATCTTAATATATTCTAGGCAATTTTTATTTTCATCAAAAATAATATACCCATTTCCCCGAAAGCGCGCATAAACCAAAAATAAAAGTCCAGGCAATGTGAAATCCGATACATCGTAGCCCTTATTATATTCCTGGCTAAGCACAAATACATAAACACACATAGAGATACACAAACGAATACATAAACAAACGGAGACTCAAGAGTCACCGGAAATTATCAGGACGAGCGAAAAATTCGCAAGAAGATACGCGAGCAAAAAGAAGAAGAAGAAAAAGAAGCACTCGCTCGCAGCCACATAACGAAAGTAAACGTTAGCTCGACTCGAGAGCGAGATGTATACGCGAAGAGAGAGAGAGAGAGAGAGAGAGAGAGAAAAGAGAGCAAGAGTTAGAATAAGAGAGTAGGGTGGAGATAGAGAGAGAAAGAGAGAGAGATTTGAAATTCTGTCTCTCGGACACGAAGCGAGCTACCGAGCTGGAAAAACGAGCGTTTATCCAACCCCTCCTTAGTCCATCTACTTTTCTATCCAACGAGGCCAGGTATATAAAATGTACATAGGTGTCCAAGGCGTATACCGAAACGAGAGTAAAAAAAAAGAGAAATAAAAAGAGACGAAGTAAAGTGACGCGTGTGTCCTCTCTAGAAAGGACGTTGAATTTATGTAAGGAGCTGCGGTGAGATAAATATAGTACTTTTTGAGAAAACGAGGGGCGACTCGTGAAAAATTCGTAATATTGAAAAAAAAGAAAAGATAAATAATGAAAAAATAAAAGTCGTTTGTGGCTTATTATATATATATTTGCATTTGGGCATGAAAGTATATATGTAGATGGGGATATTTGGAATACATTGTTGCGTTATCGTATACATTATTTTTTACGCATGTACAATCGCGTCTCTGTTGACTTTTCAAATTGGAAGAGTCCATTATCGAATAACAACGCGATAGTCGTAAAACGTTATTCTTTCCCCTATAGTAATAAAAAATAAATAAATAAATAAATGAATAAATAAACGAATTTTTTATGCATACATTTTAAAATAGATGATGTGTATTGTTTTGAAATATTGAACAGTTGTTGTTTCGTGTTGTAAGGTGTTTGTTTTTCGTTACAAAACTGAGACAGCTTGTTTTTGATATGGATGTTCGTGAAAAATAAAAAACTTTCTTTAAGAATAATCTTGAATTTGAAAATATTGAAAATTCCAGTTTCAATTTATAAAACTATCTTTGCATGTATATATTTAAGTTAGCATTCAATCGGTATAATATTTATGTGTATTTCATATTCGATTAAATAGAGTAGAATTGAAAAAAAAACAATATTTTTATGAAAAAAATAATTTTTCATAACAAAAAATTGAAGAACCATCGTTTTACTTTTTGATAAATAATTTTCTACCTCCGGCACAAAGCATTTTGCAAACCATTTCATGCTCCACTACGTGCACATGTATATCTTCCCCTTCAATAAAAATCAAATTCCTTATTATGTTTTTCACCTATGAGATTTACAACGTCACACCTACACGCGAACGAGCCCCAAAAACTATTCATCACATTCGCTCCTAGGAAAACAATCGGCACCAATCTTAACCAATAACTCAACGAGGCAGCTGCTGAAAAGTTACGAAAAAGCCAATGTTAACGTATACACACACAGACTCATACACGCGCGTACACATATGCGCGCCCTCGTCTACCTTTGCTTTCTTCTCCCTCGTTCCATAAAAATCACCATTCGAAACAGCTCGATAAAAAGTCCAAAGATCTTTCTCTGTCCCTGTTCCCTCTGTGAAAGAAGCCGAAAATAAGCCAGAAGAAAAAGCAACCCATACGGATACATACGCGAGAGAGCGTCTGCGGTCGCAAAGCTCTTAAAGTCAGCGAAAAATAAAAGAAAAAAAAAAGAGAGAGAGAGAGAGAGAGACGGAAGATGAGGAGGAGGTGGAGGACGACGACGACGACGACGCGTGCAGGTGAAAGAGAGACTCACGGCTGCTTGTTGCCCCCGCGCAGGCATATACAATACAAAAGCGTTCTGTGCGGCTGATTTTATTGTTGTTACCGCGGCGGGTACCAGTTCTCTCTCCATTCTCCTTCTCCCACTTTTCTCTTTTCGACTCTTTTGACTTTACGCGCGCACACACAGCTGCACGGGACACTATAATACC